>PVKS010010446.1:0-60134 GCA_004027875.1 Aplodontia rufa | reverse complement strand
AAACCCAACCTGCTTTTATTTACTTATTTATTTATTTACTGGTACTGGAGTTTTAACCCAGGGTCTCTTAACTACCCCCTGTCCTTTTTATTTTTAATTTTGAGACAGGGTCTCACTAAGTTGCTTAGAGCCTTGCTAAGTTGCTGAGACTAGCTTTGAACTTGCAAAATGCTCCTATCTCAGCCTCCAGAGTTGCTGGAATTACAGGCATGAGCCACCACATGCAGCTCCAACCTAGGGAAACTGGGACCAAAAAGAGAGGAATTACTTGTCTTACAGGGTCCAAAGTATTTTTTCCTTTGTTTGATTTTCAATCTTTCTGTGGCTTTTGTTTTACTTTGTGTCTGTAATGGACTGTAAACTCCCCAAGGAACCTAATGGTGATATCACTTGTAATGTAACCTAAGTTTTTTGTGTTTCAGTCTACATATCTGCAAGATGCAGACAATAAGGGCTCCTTCCTCATAAGGTTGTCAAGAGGGACTGGAGTGGTGGCTCAGCAATTGGAGCATTTGCCTGGCATACATGAGGACCCGGAATCAAACCCCAGCACCAGGTATACAATGAAGTGTCAGAGCAATGAAAGCCACATGAAAAACTAAATAAAATTGACTCGTTCTCTGTCTCTCACTGTCCCTCTCTCTCTTAAAAAAAATGTTGTCAAGAGGATTAAATTGATTAGTACATATACATGTTCAGAAGTGTGCCTACTGTACATGATGGCAGAGGCTTCAGAAGTGGCTGTTTCACAGGAGGTTTTAAGCAAGAAAAGCAGTCCTAAAACATCCAGGATTGTTCCAGTTTCAGAATAGGGTAAAGAAAAGGCAAATCAATTAGGCTTTGATATGAACAGTTCAATTAGCATCTATTAAACTTATTCTTTCATGTGTATGTGCAAGTGGGCGCAGCTTTGCAGTGAGAAGATTGATAATGAACACTCTTCTGGTATGATGTCTTTAAGAAATACAACAGTAGAGCCAGATGACGTGGCACATTCCTGTAATACCAGCTACCCAGGAGTTGAAAGCAGGAGGATTGCAAGTTCAAGACCAGCCTGGAGGGCTGGAATGGTGGCTCAGCCTAGCCTTGCATGCACGAGTACACGGGTTCAAACCCCAGCACCACGTACACAATGAAGCATCTGAGCAATGGAAGTCCGTGAAAAACTAAATAAAATTGTTTCTCTCTCTCTCTCTCACTGTCCCTCTCTCTTTAAAAAAAAAAAAAAGTATTATTAAAAAAAAAAAAAAGACCAGCCTGGACAACTCTGTGAGACCTGGTCTCAAAAGGAGCCAGAAATGTTGCTCAGTAGTGGAGTGTTGCCAAGTATGGGTGAGGCCCTAAGTTCAATCCTCAAGACCCTTATAAAAAAGAAAAGAAAAGCAACGACAAACTGGAGGAATAAAAAAAAAAACAAACCCTTCAGGAAAGCATTACTCTCTACCATCTGCAGCATTGCTCACATCAGTGCCAAAGGTCAAGGGTCAAGGTTACTGCATTTAGTTGGCTGAGTTGTGCCCTACAGGAGGATATCACTTCCAAGACCCATTCACCAGGCAGACATTGCAATGTGAAAATTTACCAGTAGATGGCAGTAAAGTGCCTCACTATTACGATATGGCCCTTTAAGAATTTTCAGACAAATGGAAAGAGCCTTGAGGAGAGGGTCACTTCTATTTGGCATAAAGGCCTAATATGGGCAATGACTTGCTCTTCAGGAAGAAAAGATTGAAAAATGGAAGAATGATAGTTTTTTTGGTGGGTGGGCGTTTAAGAGAGAGAGGGACAATAAGAAAGAGAAAGAATCAATTTTATTTAGTTTTTCATGTGGTTTTTTGTTGCTCTGACAGTTTGTTGCGTACATGGTGCTGGGGTTTGAACCCGCGTTCTCACGCATGCCAGGCAAGCTCTGTAACTGCTGAGCCACCACTCCAGCACCGAGTGATAACTTTATGATTGAAAAGAATTGAACTGTATCAAGAAGTGACTAAATGAGGCTGGAGCAGTGGCTCAGTGGTTAAAGTGCTTGCCTGGCATGACAAGGATCCAGATTCGAACCCCAGCACCATATACATAACTAAATGTTGGAGAAACAAAGGCCAGATGAAAAGATAAATAAAACTGATTCTCTCTTTCTTTCTCTCCCTCTCTCTTAAAAAAAAAAAGTGACTAAAAAACATGGGGAGGCATTCTTTGTACTTAAAAACCTGCTTTCAAAAAATTCTGAAAATTTAAAACCTTTAATATATAGTGTAACAAAAAGGCATAAAAGTACACAAATCCTAACTGTGAAACCTGATGAATTTTCATAACGTGAATTCATGTGTCTAATCATCACCCAAATCAAGAAATAGAAAACAAGGATTGGAGCTATAGCTCAGGGGGAAAGCGCTTGCCCAGTGTGTACAAAACTCTAGGTTCTGTCCCCAACACCACAAAGAGAGAGAGGAGGAAGAGGAGGAGGAAGAAGAAATAGAACATTAGAGCTCCATAAAAACCCTTCATGTCCTTTTCCAGTCAATACCAACATGCTCTAAGGATAAATAGTTGTCTGACTTCTAACTCCATAGATTAGACTTGCCAGGAGTTAAACTTTATATACATGGAATCAGACAAAATGCATTCTTTTGAGTCTGGCCTCTTTTGCTCAATTTTATGCTTTTGAGATTCATCTATACTATTACATTTAGTTGTAGTTCATTCATTTTCATCGCTAGGTAGTATTTCCTTATTCAAATTTACCACAATTTATCCATTCTTTTTCTAATGAGTATTTAGGTTTCCACTTTAGGGCTTTTTTATTTATTTATTTTTGTGGTGTTGGGGATTGAACCCAGGGCCTTGCCCATGCTAAGCCAGCACTCTAACACTGAGCTTCATCCCCAGCCCTTTTATTTATTTATTTTTAGAAAGCGGGACAGTGAGAGAGAGATGAGACTTTGTTGTGTACATGATGCTGGGGTTCAAAATCACGTACTCGCACATGCCAGGCAAGCACCATAACTGCTGAGCCAATGCTCCAGCCCCCCTTTTAAAATTTTGAGACAGAGTTTCACTAAATTGCCCAAGCTGTCCTTAAACTTTTTTCTTTCTTTCTTTTCTTTTCTTTTTTTTTTTTTGTACCAGCAGTGCTTAACCACTGAGCCACATCCTCAGCCCTTTTTATTTTTCATATTGAGACAGAGTCTCACAAAATTCCTGAGGCTGACTACAAACTTGTGATCCTCCTGCTTCAGCCTCCCAAGCTGCTGGGATTACAAGAATGCACCCAGACACCCAGCAAGGGCTATTTTAAATTATTCATCTATGACCTTTTTTGTACATAACTTTGGAGAAACATGTGCATGTGTACAGTTTTCTCCTGGCTATATCCCTAGAACTAGTATTGCTGGGTTATAGAGTTTGCATGTGTTTGGTTCTAGTGGATATTGCCAAATATATGGCCTTTTAAAACAGTTTTATTGAGATATAGTTTACACACCATACAATTCGCTCTCTTCAAGTATACAATTCAATTCAATGTACAACCATTATCACGATTTTAGAACATTTTTGTCAACTTATAAAGAAACCCACACCTTTTGGATGTCATCCTCCATACAAGCCCTTTCCCCATCCCCAAAGAACCATCAATTTATTTTCTGTCTCTACGTATTTGCCTATTTTGATATTTTATATGAATGGAATCATACAGTACATAGGTTTTTTGTTTACTCCTTGGCTGATGGACATTTAGGTTGCTTTTCCTTTTTGGCTATTGTAAACAATGCTGCAATGAACAAGCTTTTGTTCTAATGTCTGTCTTCAATTCTTTGGGGTATATACCTGGCAATAGAATTGCTAGGTCATATGGTAATTTTATGTTTAGCTTATTAAAGAAATGCCAACTGTATCCTCAGTTGCTATACCATTTTACATTCCCACTCTGTGTATGAGGGTTCCAGTTTCTCACATCCTCACCAATATTCCTTATTTCCTTTGCTGTTTTTGAGACAGGGTCTTGCTGTATTGCCTAGGCTGGTCTTGAACTCCCAGGCTCAAGCAATCCTCTCACCTTAGCCTCCTACGTAGCTGGAAATACAGGCATACCACTGTGCCTCCCTTATTATTTCCTTTTTTAAAATTCTTTTTATACCCAACCTTGTGAGCACACAGTGCTATATTAGTGTGTGGTGTGTGTTTGAGAGAGGGAGATAGAGAAAGAAGGGGAGAGTGGGATACAGAGAAGGCGAGAACCAATTTTATTTATTTTTTCATCTGGCCTTTGTTTCTCTGACACTTTGTTGTATACATGGTGCTGCGGATTGAACCCAATTCCTCGTGCGTGCCAGGCAAGTGCTCCAACCGCTGAGCCATCGCTCCAGCCCCTTCTTTGCCCATTTTTCATTGGGTTGTTTTTCTTTATGTTGTTGAACTACAAATGTTCTTTATGTATTCTAGATACTCTATAATGTGCCCAAAAATAAGATTGCCATTATTTTTCTCCTGGTATTTAGGGCTATCTTCAGTCTTTTGATAGTGTGCTTTGATGTATAAACGTTTTTTAATTTTGATAAAGTCCAATTTATCTCTTTTTGCTTTTGTTGCTTGCAGTTTTGGTACTGCATCTAAGATATTGCCAAAGCCAAGGTCATGAGAATTGACTGGTTGATTGGTTGATTTTGCTGCTGAGTGTTGAACTCAGTACCTCATGCATGCTGGGTAAGTGCTCTACTAATGAAGTATACTTTTATTTCTGACTGATCAATTTTGAGTTTTTTGGGGGGTTGTTTTGTTTTAGCAGTGTTGGGGATCAATCCAGAGCCTCATGCATGCTAGACAAGCACTCTACCCACTGAACTGTATATATATCCCTAGTCTTAAATTATTTTTTGAATGTGTCAAATAAGGGTCTTTTATGTGGATTATATTAGTGAGACTATTATTTCTCCTTTGAATGATCTTGGCATTCTTGTCAAAAATCAATTCATCATAGATATATGAATTTATCTTTGGACTCTTGGTTCTATTCCATTGTTATATTTATCCTTATGCCTGCTATACTTTTTTTTTGAGAGAGAGGGACAGTGAGAGAGAAAGAGAGAATCAATGTTATATAGTTTTTCACGTGGCTTTCGTTGCTCTGACACTTGGTTATGTATGTAGTGCTGGGTTTCGAACTCATGGCCTCGTGCATGGCAGGCAAGCACCGTTGAGCCACTGTTCCAACCCCTGCTGCCGCATTCGACCAGCGAAGCGGCAATAACGACACACACACGCTTGTTGCTTCTGGAGATCTCCCGTGCTCTCTCTTTATTCAGGAAGTTACACCACTTATATATGGCAGGTAACCCAATCAGCAGGTCTATGAGGAAAAAAGCTCTGCTGCCGGCTCCTATTGGTTGTCTCTAAGTGGTCAGATATTGCAAGCATACGAACCAGGAGCAGCACGAGGTCAGCTGACTTGGCTTGGCCAGCTGCCAGCCGCCATCTTAAAGCTGCCTGCGTGGCGTGGGCCCCGGGTGGCATGGGCCCCAGGTGCCGCGGGCCCCAGGTGCCGCCCGCCACACCCTGCTATACTATTTTGATTACTGTAACTTTGTAGTTAGTTTTGAGAGAGAGGGAGAGAGAGAGTCAATTTTTCTTTATTTTTTCTCTGGTTTTTATTTATCCAACAGTTAGTTGTGTTTGTGGTGCTGTGGTTTGAACCTGGGTCCTCACATATGCCAGACAACTGCTCTATTACTGAGCCACCACTCCAACCCGTACAATGTACTTCTTTTTCAATATTCTTTTGGCTATTCTGACTGGGTCCTTTGAAATTTCATATAAATTTTAGGATTGTCTTATACATTTCTGAAAAAAAGAAAAGCTGTTGAGATTTTGACAGGGATTACATGGACTCTGTAAATCAATTGGGAAGTATTTCTATCCTGACAAATTTATGTCTAATCCCAAAATACAGAATTTATTTTTACATATTGAGGTCTTCTTCAACTTGTTTGAATGATGTTTTGTAGTTATAATGTTTTTAGTGGTTTTTTTTTTTTGAAGTACTGAGGATTGGACCCAGGGCTTCACACATGGTAGGCAAGCACTCTACCACTGAGTACACTCCCCACCCCTTTTTTATTTTGAGACAGTGTCTCCCTAAGTTGCCTAGGCTGACCTTGAACTTGAAATTCTCCTGCCTCAGCTTCTGTTAAGTTCTATACTTCTGGGGCTGGAGTGGTGGCTCAGTGATTGAAGCACTTGCTTGGCATGCACGAGGACCTGGGTCCACCTACACAACTAAGTGTTGGAGAAACAAAGGATGAAAAAATAAATAAAATTGATTCTGTCTATCCCTCTCTCTTAAAAAAGTTTTATACTTCTTTTACAAAGTTTATTCCTAAGTACTTTATTCATTTTTCTTTTGTTAAGTGCTGGGGGTTAAGCTCAGAGCCTTGTGCATGCTAAGCGCTCCATCTTCCACTGCACTACACTCCCCAGTCCCCATTTTTTTTTTTTTTAGGATTTAGAAATTACTCTTTTAATTTTAATAAAATGGGATTTTTTTTTCTTTTCTCCTTTCTTGCTTTACGAATAATACTGAATTTGGTGTTGGTGGATGTAAATATTTATCCGTGTGTATGTATTGGTGATTGACTCTTACTTTCTCTATGTCTTCTTGAACCCTACGGCTATCCCTATAACATTGGGTTCTTATCAGGAAAACATTTCATGACAACAAGATAGCCTTAGCTTCTGGTGAGTGAGGATAACCACATCCCATACTAACCTCTTCCTCCACTATACTCTGGCAATCCCTAAATATAAGCATCGTTCTCTCATTCTCACCCCAAGTCTTTACCCTACCCATACCCCATTTCTATGTTTTCCTTAGTCCTAATAGAATAACCTACTCCCTCCTAATCCCTTGTTCCCCTATACTCTAAAGCAGGTGTGATTTTATACCTCCCCAATTCACCTCCTTGACTTCCTAGTCATTCCTTCTCCCCAATTTCAGAGAGACCCTACTACCTGAAGAAACAGACATGCTTCAAAAATGCTTGCTATCATAATATACAGTGAGAGTTCTCTCAAAGAAAGCTGCTGCTATTGGTGCTAATCATCAGCTCATCTGTTTTAGTTGAAATGGACTAGTATTTGCACCTATAGCCTCTCAATTTCTCACAGATTGGTCAGGCATCTTTAGGTCTGTATTGACCAAATAGTTCCCCTTAACAACGAAGCAAAGCCATAAGAAGCCCCAACTACTCCACTAAGAGTAACAAGGTCGAAATAAAAGAAAAGCTCTCTGACTCAGAAAATGAGGAAGAGGGGAAATAACTCTCCTCCTCAGCCCCACAGCTCCTCACCCAAGGATCCCATAGCAGGGGCCCTAAATGAAAACCAAAGACATTGTATCAGCATTATGATTAGGAATGCAATCAAAGAATTAAGAGATGAAATAAGGAAAGAGATCAGAGATCAATTTCAAGAGATGAGAGACAACTTCTACAGGAAAATTAGGGAATAGTTCCATGAGATGAAAGATCAGCTATACAAAGGTATTGACATTCTGAAAAGAGATGTAGCAGAGCTATCAGGATTGAAAAACACAGTTAACCAATTCAAATCTTCACTGGAAGAGACCAACATCAGAGTATACTCCACTGAAAATAGAACTTCAGTGCTTGAAGAACGAGTTTCGGACAATGAGGATCGGCTAAACATTGTAGAATTCAAAGAAGAAAAACAAGATAAACAGTTTATATTACATAATCAGAACTTCCAAGTAATATTTGATGAGATGAGGCATAATAATCTGAGAATCATTGGTCTGGAGGAAAACTCCAAACAGCAAACAAGAGGCTTCAAGAACCTTTTAAGCGAAATCATAAATGAGAACTTCCCTCACTTTACTATTGATCCGGAATACCACATTCAAGATGCTTATAGAACACCAAATAGACCTAATTAATTGAGAAACTCACCAAGACATGTCATATACAAAATGAATAACAGAGAAATTAAAGAGAGAATTCTAAAAGCTGCTAGAGGAAAGCCCCAAATCACATTCAGAGGTAAACCAATTCTGATCACTATGGATTTTTTCAGAGCAAACAATGAAGGCCAGAAGAGCTTGGAACAATATCTTTCAAGTGTTAAAAAATAACAACTTCCACCCAAAGATATTATACCCTGCAAAACTCAGCTTCAAATGTGACAGGGAAATTAAATACTTCAATGATAAACTTAAGTTAACAAGATACATGAACACAAATCCCACTCTACAAAATATTCTCAAAGATGTTCTACATTCAGAAGAAAATTCCAATGATATCCTAAATCCTTAAACAAGGGTGAGTCAATAATCATATTATGCACAAAATGACTTCCAAGATGACTCAAAATTCTGTAATTGATACAAAGTTAGAGACTCAGTCTCCCATATCTATTCTAACTTGGAATGTGAATGGTCTCAATGCCCCAATTAAAAGACACAGACTGGCCCAATGGATCAAAAAACAAAATCCAACAATATGTTGCCTGCAAGAGACACATTTGACATTCAAAAATAGACACAGGCTGAAAGTGAAAGGATGGCAAAGTGTCTACCATGCCTCCAGCCCAAAAAAGCAAGCTGGTGTGGCGATTCTAATTTCTGATAAAATCAATTTCCAACTAAAATTAGTCAGAACAGAGGGTCACTATATCATACTAAAAGGGACAGTCCATCAAGAAGATATAACGTTAATTAACATTTATGCCCCCAATTACAACCCCCCCAAATTTATGGAAAAAACACTTAAGGACATTAATCCCCGCATTGACCTCAACACAATAATTCTGGGGGGCTTCAACACACTACTATCAACTCTAAACAGATCATCAAAGCAAAAAAATCAATAAAGACATCTCCAATCTGAACAACTATACTAATCAATCGGGCTTAACAGACATCTACAGAATATGCCATCCTAAGACAGCTGAATTTACCTTCTTCTCAGCGGCTCATGGATCCTTCTCTAAAATAGACCACATCCTAGTTCACGGAGATAATCTTTTTTTTTTTTTTTAATGGACTCTGAAAGAGAGAGAGAGAGAAAGAGAGAGACAGAAACCATTTTATTTAGTTTTTCATGTGGCTTTCATTGCTCTGAGACTTTGTTGTGTACTTGGTGCTGGGGTTTGAACTCTCGTACTCGCGCATGCAGGCAAGCGCCGTAACTGCAGAGCCACCGCTCCAGCCCAACACTGAGATAATCTTAAACATATAAAAAAGTGGATATAATCCCATGTATTCTGTCAGATCATAATGCTATGATCTCAGCAATCAACAACAAGAGGAACAACAGAAACTACTCAAATACTTGGAAATTGAATAACTACCTCTTAAACGAAGGATGGGTAAAAGAGGAAATGAGAGCAGAAATTAAGAAATTCTTGGAATTGAACAAGAATGAGGAAACAATGTACTGAAACCTCTGGGACAGTATGAAGGCATTCTTAAGAGGTAAATTTATAGCACTGAGTGCATACATCAAAAATCTAGAAAGAGATCAGATTAATAGCCTTATGCTTCAACTCAAATGACTGCAAAAGGAGGAACAGTCTAACCCCAAATCTAACAGAAGACAGGAAATCACCAAAATCAGAGCTGGAGTCAATGAAATTGAGAACAAACAACTATACAAACTATTACCAAAACTAAGAGTTGGTTCTTTGAAAGAGTGAACAAAATCGACAGACCCCTTGCCAATCTCACCAAAAGGAAGAAAGAAATTAAGCAAATCAACAAAATCAAAGATGAAAATGGAGATATCACCACAGACTCATCCAAGATACAGAAGATTATCAGAGCCTATTTTGAAAATTCATACTCTGCCAAGTTTGATAACCTGGAGGACATGGACAGGTTCTTAGACACACACAACATCCCCTCTTTAACACAGGAGGACATTGAAAACCTAAACCAACCTATCACAGATAGCGAAATTGAACCAGCAATCAAAGCTCTCCCAAAAAAGAAAAGCCCAGGTCCGGATGGATATACTGCTGAATTCTACCAAGCCTTCACAGAAGAACTAACACCGATCCTCTACAAGCTCTTCCAGGAAATTGATAGAGCGGGATCACTCCCAAACACTTTTTATGAGGCAAATATTACACTGATTCCAAAGCCCAACAAAGACATGTCAAGGAAAGAAAACTACAGACCAATTTCCCTGATGAACATCGATGCAAAAATCCTTAATAAAATCTTAGCTAATCGGATACAAAACCACATTAAAAAGATAATACATTATGATCAAGTGGGCTTCATTCCAGGAAAACAAGGCTGTTTCAACATACGCAAATCAATAAATGTAATCCACCACATAAACAGAATTAAAAACAAAAATCATATAATCATCTCAGTTGATGCAGAAAAGGCATTTGATAAACTTCAACACCACTTTATGCTCAAAACTCTGGAAAAGATAGAGATCAAGGGAAGATACTTTAACTATGTCAGATCCATTTATGACAGACCCATAGCCAACAATATCCTCAATGGAGAAAAACTGAAAGCATTTCCACTGAATTCAGGAACAAGACAAGGAAATCAAAGGTATTTGTATAGGAAAAGAGGAAGTTAAGTGATCTCTTTTTGCTGATGACATGATTCTATACCTAGAAGACCCAATATCATCGGCCAGAAAACTCCTAGAGCTTATAGCAAAGTAGCTGGCTACAAGATCAACTCCAGGAAGTCTCTAGCTTTCCTTTACTCCAGCAACAAATCCACAGAAGAAGAAATCAGGAAATCTCTCCCATTAACCATCTCCTCCAAAAGAATGAAATACTTGGGCATTAACTTTACAAAGGATATTAAGGACCTCTACAAAGAAAGCTATCAAACACTAAAAAAAGAAATCACAGAAGACCTGAGTAGATGAAAAAACATTCCATGTTCATGGTTAGGCAGAATCAATATAATAAAAATGGCCATTCTACTCAAAGCCCTATACAGATTCAATGCAATCCCCATTAAGATACCTATGGCATTCTTCACAGACATAGAAAAAGCAATTCTCAAGTTCTTACGGAATAACAGGAGACCCAGACTAGCCAAACATTACTCTATAGAAAGGAAGAAGTAGGGGGTATCTCAATTCCTGACCTGAAATTATACTACAGAGCAAAACAAAAAATTATACTACAGTAGCAAAAACAGCATGGTATTGGTATCAAGTGGAAGATCAGTGGAACAGAATAGAAGGTCCTGAGACAAACCCCCATATCTTTAACTATTTGATATTTGATAAAGGGGGCAAAAGCATAGTGTGGAAAAAAAGATAGCCTGTTCAACAAATGGTGCTGGTCAAATTGGACAGCCATGTATAGACAACTAAAGCTGGATCCTTATCTTTCACCCTGCACAAAAATTATATCAAAATGGGTCAGAGATCTGGATATTAAGCCAACAACTTTAAACTTACTAGAAAAAGAAGTAGGGTCAACACTACAGCACATAGGAGTTGGCAGCGCCTTCCTCAACAAAACTCCCATGGCACAAGCAGTAAAGTCAAGAATAAATGAATGGGATGCAATTAAACTAAAAAGTTTTTGCACAGCTAAAGATCTAATCAAGAAAGAACCTACAGAATGGGAGAAAACCTTTGCCTGCTACACCTTGGACAGAGGGCTAATATCCAGAATATACAAGGAACTAAAGAAACTAAACACCAAACCCACAAATAATCCAATCAATAAATGCGCTACGGATCTAAAAAGAAACTTCTCACCAGTGGAAGTCCAGAAAGCCCATAAATATATGAGAAAATGCTCTACATCATTAGTTATAAGGGAAATGCAAATCAAAACTTCAATGAGATACCACCTCACTCCTGTTAGAGTGGCAAAAATGAAAAATTCTAACAACAACAGATGCTGGAGGGGATGTGGGAAAAGAGGAACTCTGTTATACTGCTGGTGGGACTGCAAACTGGTTCATCCACTATGGAAAGCAGTGTGGGGAATCCTCAAAAAATTAAGGATGGAACCACCTTATGACCCAGCTATCCCACTCCTGGGTATTTCCCAAAAGAGTTAAGAATCAGCATATTATAGTGATGTGGCTTCTTCAATGTTTATAGCAGCTCAATTTACTATAGCTAGACTATGGAACCAACCCAGATGCCCCTCGCTTGACAAGTGGATACAAAAACTTTGGTACATATATACAATGGAATACTACTCAGCCATTAGAGAAGACAATATTATGGCTTTTGATATCAAATGGATGGAGACGGAAGGAATTATGCTGAGTGAGGTATCCCAATCTCAGAGACTCAAGGGCCGAATGGTATCTCTCATCTGTGGAAGCTAGAATACATGGGGAAGCACTATGTTAGCCGGCTAAGCTAATAATAACTTCAAATTGTATGATTCTCAACACAACAGGGAGACGACTCCCTAGGACACTTGAAGGCGTAGAGAGGGGGTGAGGGGAGGGGTAGGAAGAAATCCTAGAAGACTGGAGGGTGGGAATATGGGAGAATCATCTCAGAAGGAGATCTCTGTCCTACATGAGATATCCATTTAACTCAGGAGTTCTACTGGGGGAAACAGCAACAGGGGGAACCCAAGCTGGACATCCATGATATGGCATTCGCCCTGGATAACTAAGTATATATTCATTGGTTCTTGAATGTTTGATAATGTTTCCCCCTCAATTGTATCTCTACATCCACCTAATAAATTTTTAAAAAATTTATTACAATAAACATTTATCAATAAAAAAATATGGAAAGCTTCACGAATTTGCATGTCATCCTTGTACAGGGGCCATGGTAATCATCTCTGTATCATTCCAATTTTAGTATATGAGCTGTTTCAACAAGCACCAGTCCTCCATTTTGATTCTACAATACGTGGAATTTTTTCTTTTATCTTCTCTTATTTTCTTCTTTCTTTTCTTTATCTTTCTTTTCTTTTCTTTGTTTTTGTTTTTGTTTTGATGGGGTCTTCCTGTTTCCCAGGGTGACCTCAACTTCCTGGGCTCAAGGTAGCCTCTTGAGTATCTGGGACTACAGACACACACCACCACGCCTGGCTTTGGAATTTTTTTTCTCAATTTTATGTTCAGATTGCTTATTGCATATAGACATGCAAATGACTTCTATATTGACCTTGTATTAGCAATCTTGCTGAAATTCTTTCATTATCTTTTGTGTTTTTGGTGAATTCTTTAGGAGTTTCTGCATAGAAGATTGTGCTACCTGTAAATAACAAGTTTTACTCCTTCCTTTCAAATCTGGATTCCTTTTATTTCTCTATCTTGCCTAAGTGCCTTGGCTAGAACATCCAGCACAATGCAGAATAGAAGAAGTACAATGGATATCCTCTGATCCTCGTGGGAAAGCATTTTATCTTTCACCGTTAAGTATGATGCTAATTATAGGGTTTCTTTTTTAATAGATGTCTTTTATCAGGCTGAGGAAATTCCCTTCTATTCCAAGTTTGTTGAGGTTTTTTTTTTTTAAATTTAATCATGATTGGGTATTGGATTTTATTGTTTTGTGTTTTTTGTTTATTTTATTTTTGGGGGGTATTGGATTTTGACAAGTGTTTTTTCTGCAGCTATTACAATGATCTATGGTTTTTGCTTTTTTATTCGATTGACATGGCATAATGCAATAGTTGATTTTTGGATATTAAAAGTTGCATTCCTGGAATATACCTGCTCTGTCAGTATATAATTCCTTTTATTTGTTCATAGCTTCAGTTTGCTAGTATTTTGTTGAGAATTTTTGCATTCATATTGATAAGAGGATATTGGTCTATATTTGTCTTAGAACATCTTCAGTTTTGATTTCAGGGTAAAACTAGCTTCGTAGGAAATGCTTCTTCCTATTCTATTTTTTGGGAAGAGTTTGTAAAGAATTGACACCAATTCTTTAGATGTTTTGTAGAATTCACCCATGAAGCAACCTGGGGCTTGAGTTTTTCTTTGTAAGCAACTCTTTTGTCTTATACTGGTAATTCAATGTCTTGTTATACATTGATTCAGATTGTTGATGTCTTCTTCAGCCATTTTTGGTATATGTTTTTCTAGGAAGTTTTCATTTTATTTAAGTTACCTGATACAATAGTTCATAATATTCTTTGACAATCCTTTTCATTTCTGTAGGTTGGTAGTACTGTACCCTCTCATTTCTGATTCTAGTAATTTGAGTCTTTTTTTTTTGGTACTGGGGATTCAACCCAGGGACAATTAGCCACCAACACACATCCCCAGCGACATCTCCCATTTAAAAAAAAAAAAAAAAAAGAGGGGGAGAGAGAGAGAGAATCAATTTTTTTTTTTTAAATCTGGCCTTTGTTTCTCTGAAACTTAGTTGTGTATGTGGTGCTGGGGTTCAAATTCAGGACCTTGCTTATGCCAGGCAAGAGCTCCAAACACTGAGCCACTGCTCCACCCATCCTCAGCCCGTTTTATATTTTATTTTAAGATAGGGTCTTGCTAAGTTGCTTAGGGCCTCACTAAATTTCTGAGGCCAACTTTGAGCTTGTGATCCTCCTGCCTCAGCCTCCAGAGTCCCTGGGATTTCAGGCATGCTCTACCTGAAATCCCGGCTCTCTTTTCTTGATGGATCATGTTTGTCAGGTTCCCCTAAAGAACCAGGGTTTGATTTAACTGATTTTTCTCTCTTGATTTTCTAGTCTCTATTTCATTAATCTGTACTCTAATATTTCCTCGTGTTTGCTTGCTTTAAGTTTAGTTTGCTCTTCCTTTGTCAGTGTTTTAAGGTGGAAGGTTAGGTTATTTTTCTCCAAGCACTGCTTTACCTTCATTCCACAAATTTTGATATGTCATATTTCCATCTTCAGTTATTGTGAGGTGTTTTCTAATTTCCCGTTATTTCTTCTCTTCCCCATTTGTTTACTTAGGAGGGTGTTATTTATTTTCCACATATTTGTGCATTTCCTACATTTTGTCATTTCTACCCTCTTATATTTATTGGGGTTTGTTCTATGCTTTATCATATTGCCTACACTAGAGAAAGTTCTATGCACTTAAGAAGCTCATATATTCTGCTGGTTTTCGGATGTAGTGTTTGATAGATGCCCACTGGGTCTAGTTGATTTATAGTTTTGTTTAAACCTTCTATTTCCTTGATGATATTTAACTTGGCTTTCCTATCCACTATTAGGAGTATTGAGGGGCTGGAGCGGTGGCTCAGCAGTTACGGCACTTGCCTTGCATGCGTAAGTACACGAGTTTGAACCCCAGCAGCACGTACATAGCAGAGTTTCAGAGCAGAAGGCCACATGAAAACTGGGTTAAAAAAAAGAAAGAAAAGAAATTGGTTCTCCCTTTCTCTCTTACTGTGCCTCTCTAGAAAAAAGAATGGAGTATTGAAGTCTCCAACTGTTATTATCAAATTATCTATTTCTCTGTTCATTTCTTTGCGTTTATGCCTCATACTTTTGGCTCTGTTGTTAGGTGCATATATTTTTATATATTCCTGATGGATTGGCCCATTTATCATTACCAAATATTCTAAAGTGAATTTTTTGTTTTCTGGTCTATTTTGTCTGATATTAATATAGGCACTCCAAGTTTCTAATGATCAATTTGCATGACATATCTTTCCCCATCCATTAGTTTCAACCTATTTGTATCTTTGAATTTAAGTGTCTTCTTATAGACATCATATATATCATTTTGCTAGATCCAATGTTTATATCCAGTCTGATAATCTGTTTCTCGATGATTGCTTAATCCGCTCACATTTAATTTTGTTATTGACTTATTTAAAAAAATTATTTTTACTATTGTTTTTTGGTGACAGGAATTGAACCCAGGGGCACTTAACCCCTGAGCCACATCCCTACTGGCTACCACCTGCCCCCCATTTTTTTTTTTTTACACAGTGTCTGACTAAGTTTCATAGGGCCTCAATAAGTTGCTGAATCTGACCTTCAACTAGTGATCCTCCTGCCTCAGCCTCCTGAGTTGCTGGTATTACAGGAGTGCACCCCCACAACTGACCATCATTGACTTCTTGTCTTTTGATGATATGATTGATCCAGATTATTTTCCTCTTCTTGTGGAAAATACCTCTTATATTACAAAGAACAGATTTGCAAGAATAAGGTCAATAATACTGATCAGTGCTGATAATGATCATTTTTAAAAGTTTATTAATGTTAATGAGGAGGGTGATGAAAATACTAAAAACTAATAAACAAGTAGTTATATTTTGGAGTTAATTTTTAAAGAGAGAAGGACAGTGAGAGAGAGAGAAAGAAAGAATCAAATTTTTATAATTTAGTTTTTCACATGGCTTTCGTTGCTCTGACACTTAGTTGTGTAGGTGGGTACTGGGGTCTGAACCCGTGTACTTGTGCATGGCAGGCAATCGCCGAGCACCATAACCACCGAGCCATCGCTCCAGCCCCTATTTTTGTGTTGAGGCCTGAGAGAATATTGGGAAAACTTTAAATTTCCAAGAAGCTTCTTATCTCTTCATTTTATAGCTAATAAAAGTTAGGTTCTTAATGTGAGGTTAATATTACATTCACAATTTTAATATATAAGAATCTTTCCATTGAGTGAATTGTTCATTCAAAGCTACTCTATATTTTAAAAAATAAATGACTTCAACAGACCCATCTGACCCTCAGAGAGCATGCTGAGTGGTAGATCCTGTAACTGCATGCTTTGAGCTAAGTGTTTGTTTCCTCACCCACCCAAAATTGATAAGTTGAAACCTAATCAACAATGTGATGGTATTAGGAGGTTGGGCCTTTCCAGCCACTAGGCAGAATCCTCATGAGTGAGATTAGCATCCTTATAAAACAGGCCTCAGGGGGCTGCCTTGTCCCTTCAACCATGTGAGGGCACAACAGGCACTCTATGAGGAAGCAGCTCCTCATCAGTCACCAAATCTTCTAAAGCCTTGATCTTGAACTTCTCAGTGTCCAAAACTGTGAGAAATAAATTTCAGTTGTTTCTAAACAGCCCAAATGGACTAAGACACTCCATCACTTGAAAGACAGTCTAGAAGAGTTGGTATGACAACAAGCTTAATATTAAGCACCTACAGACATCGGGACAAAGATGTTCAAAAGTACTTTGGAGCTGGGTGTGGTGGCACACACCTGTAATGCCAGCAGCTCCGGAGGCTGAGGCAGGAGGATGATGAATTTGAGGCCAGCCTCAGCAATTTAGGGAGATCCTGTCTCAAAAAATAAAAAGGGTTGGGGATGTAACTAAGTGGTAGGGCACCCCAGAGTTCAATCCCCAGTACTGGAAAACAACAACTACATTGGAAACCACCCAATGTCCATCAACAGGAAATGGTTAAACCCTTTGAGGAACTATGGAATCATAAATAATGAGGTCGCTTCACATATGTTGACATGAAAAAATGCACATACTATATTGGTAAATTTTTTAAAAAGGAATTTGCAGATTATGAAAATATAATTCCATTTTCACATTTTGACTGATAATACATGCTAATGTACAGAAAAAGGAAATTGGAGGAATATGTACTAAATTATTGATAGTGAGATTATTGTAAAGTTGGGATTTTGAGGGAGTGGATCATCTATACTATATATTTATGAAACATCTGATACTTGAATAATTGCTGCATCTGTGACATCCATTATGTTCTCTGTAAAGGATACTATAGAGATTATTGTAATGGCAATTACCTTAATTTTCTGTCTCCTTGTTTTCTGTTTGCTTGACTGTTTTGTGGTGCTGGGGACTGAACCCAGGACTTTGCATATACTACGAAAGTGCTCTACCACTGAGTTATATCCCCAGCTCAGTGTGCCCCTATTGCTTTAATGCTTGATTCCTCCTGTAGACTGCAAACCTCTAAAAAATAGCCTTCTGGCTTGTTAGGTGCTGATTTCCAGCACCTAATAGTGGCTGGGAATATAACTGAAGGATGCACACATGAGTGAATGACAATCTATGAAAAAGTACTAGTTGTCTGATATGTAATATACTTTGTAATAAATAGTTCACCTAGTAGACATGGAATTAAGAGTAAAGATTATGGAGTTGGACTTCCTGAGACTGAATTCTTCCCTTTAATAGATGAAGAAACTTGGACAAGTCCCTTAACCTCTTTTTGCCCATTTCCCATTTGTAAAATGAGAATAATATTAGTATCTACCTCATGAGGTTTTTGAGGAAGATTAAATAAGATTACTCAAATAAAGTGCTTAGCATAGAGCCTGGCACACAATAAGTGCTCCATAGATGTTATCTACAATAATAATAATAATAAATTATTATTAATGAAAGTTTGGATATACAAAGTAAACTCCAGTTTGCCCTAGAAGCAGGGCTTCTGGTACAGGGTGCTAAATTCTTCTCTCCCACCTCCAACCTAGTTAAACATAAATCAAGATAGAGTCATGGGTAAGCAATATTCTTTCTTTAATTCCCTTTTGCAAATGGAAGCCCCTGAGCTGGTCCCCACCCCCACCCCTACCCCACACCCTGGGGACCCCCAGATGCAAGGCCCCCAACTCAACCTCATGGAAAGAGGAGAGGTTTACCCTCTTCCCATAATGGTCCATTAAAAAAAATCCTAGTCACTTAAGAAATGAGGCTGGGGACAGGATAAGGGAGCTGGAAGACAAGGTCCAAGTCAGGATAGTCTGTAAAGGTTGGGTAAAGGTTGGGGTTGTAAGACCCTTGAGAAGGGTTTGCAAGCACATCCCTAAGCTCAGAGCCAGCATGGCTGAGAGAGGAGAGGAGAAAGACTCCTCAAGGTCCCACCTGCCTGGTCGTGGGACCACCACCACCACCACCACCACCACCACAGGCCTCACGATGGAGAATTTTCCAGTTACTCTGGTATTGGGTTTACTAAGCATCCTCTCTGGCCCCTGATCTGGGGCATCCCTGGGGTCCCCCTGAGACCAAACCTGGGAGAAGGAGGGACTCTGGGAACATGCAAAGGTGGGGAGCAGAGACCCTGCCCCACCCGGCTGCTCTACAGGATGGTGGCTCCAGCTGCATCTGGGCTCCGAGGGTCCTTCACACCAATGATGAAGTTGTTGGTTCTCCGGCTGCCATGGACCCA
Organism: Aplodontia rufa; assembly: GCA_004027875.1. Taxonomy (NCBI): domain Eukaryota; kingdom Metazoa; phylum Chordata; class Mammalia; order Rodentia; family Aplodontiidae; genus Aplodontia; species Aplodontia rufa. Next base: position 41,061 of record PVKS010010446.1, on the reverse strand, counting down.
GGATAAGACATCTACCTTCTCCACATGGTGACCTCTGGCTTCCAGGAACTCTATCTCTTCCTCTGTGAATTCACCTGAAAACCATCCCCAACACACATACTCAGAGTATTCAGACCACTGGATAAGGAGACACACAGTCAGACTTGAGTCCTGGTCCAGGGTATGCCTCCAAAGAGCTGCATGACCTTGGGCAAGTTGCTTTCGCTCTCTGAGCTTCAGTATCCTCATGTATAAAATGGGGATAATAAAAGAGCCATCACATGAAGTTATTTCAGGGATTAAAGGAGATAATACTCAAAAAGCACTGAGCTCAGAGACTTGCAAAAAAAGTAATCAAAAGTGTACAGTCATTTTTTTTTAAGAGAGAAGGGGAAAGAGAGAAAAAGAGAATCAGTTTTATTTATTTTTTTCATCTTGCCTTTTCTTCTCCCAACACTTAGTTGTGTATGTGATGCTGAGGTTCAAACCCTGCATCCTTGTATATGCTGGGGAAGTGCTCCAACCACTTAGCAACCCTTCCAGCCCCTATACTCATTCCCTTTTTGCCTTTTCCTTTTTTTTTTTAAGAGAGAGAGAAAGAATCAATTCTATTCATCTTTTCATCTGACCTTTGTTTCTCTGATACTTAGTTGTGTATGTGGTGCTGGAGTTTGAACCTAGGTCCTTGTGCATGCCAGACAAGTGCTTCAACCACTGAGCCACTGCTCTAGTTCCCCTAAGTCATTCTTTTTATTTTTTTAAAGAGAGAGGGACAGTGAGAGAGAGAGAGGGAAAGAAAGAATCAATTTTATTTAGTTTTTCATGTGGCCTTCGTTGCTCAGACACTTTGTTGTGTACGTGGTGCTGGAGTTTGAAACCGCTGAGCCACTGCTCCAGCCCCCCCTAAGTCATTCTTAATATTGGAAAAATGGCTTTGAGGGTCTTTATCTCCACCTACTTAGTCCAAGCTGCCGTCACTACTTGCCAGGATTATAGCAGAATCCTCTAATTGGTTACTTTGCTTCCAGTCCTGCCTTCCTTACAGTCTCTTCACACAGTAGCCAAAGGGATCCTTTAAAACCATTAGTGAAGGCTGGAGCAGTGCCTCAGCGGTTTCGGCACTTGCCTGGCAAGCACGAGGATCTGGGTTCAAACCCCATCACCACGTACACAACTAAGTGTTGGAGCAACTAAGGCCATGTGAAAAACTAAATAAAGTTGTTTCTCTCTTTCTCTGTCTCTCTCACTGTCCCTCTCTCTTAAAAAAAAAAAAAAAACCATTAGTGAGGCCTTGTTAATCCCCCTTGGCTCAAAACACTACCAACCAGGTTCAGAGGCACATGTCTACAATCCTGGTGACTTGGGAGGCTGAGGCAAGAAGATCATAAATTTGAGGCCAGCTTCAGCAACTTAGCTAAATCCTCAGTAACGTAGTGAGACCCTGTCTGAAAATAAAAAATAAAAAGGTCTTTGGATATAGCTTAGTGGTAAAGTGCCCCTGGGTTTAATCCCAGTGCCACAAAGACAAAAACACTCAGCTGGGTGTGGTGGGCACACCTGTAATCTCAGCAACTCAGAAGGCTGAAGCAGGAGGATCATGGGTTCAAAGCCAGCCTCAGTAACTTAGCGGGACCCTGTCTCAAAATCAAATATAAAAAGGGCTGGGGGGGGGGCGCCGTAGTGGTGGCTCAGTGATTATGGCACCTACCTGGCATGTGCAAGGATGCGGGTTCGAACCCCAGCACCAGGAACACAACAAAGTGTCGAAGCAATGAAAGCCACATGAAAAACTAAATAAAATTAATTCTCTCTCACTGTCCCTCTCTCTCTTAAGAAAAAAAAAAAAGGATGAGGCTTAGTGGTTCAGCACCCCTGGATTCAATCCCCAGTACCAAACCCCCTACCCCAAAAAAGAAAAAAACCCCACTCTACCAGGTTTGATGGACTTAGAATAAAATCCAAAGTCCTTACCAAGGCCTCTAAGGCCCAACATTAGCTAGGACCTTGCTACCTCTCTAAATACTTTTCCTTTGTTCCTCTGCCTTTCTTAGCTTTATTCCAAACACACTGGCGTCCTTGCTGTCCCTGCAGTAGGCCAGTCGTGCTCCCACCTCAGGATCTTTGCATTTGCTGTTCTTTCCACCAGGAATGCTTTCTTCTTTGTCACAAAGCTGGCTTCCTTTTTTTTTTTCCCAATCTTTGGTCAAAAGGCACTTCTTTGAGAAGCACTTAAATGTGTGTCAGGCTCTGTGTGGACCATTACCTAGAATAGCAGTCCCTACCATCTTTGCCTTGCTTTATTTTCTTTCAAAGTACATAATATCAACTATGTTTTTTTATTCACTGTGTCTTCCTCCACTAGATTATAAGTTTTTTGAAGATAGGGTTGTAGTCTTGTTTGTTTTTGCTCCCCAGTGCCTAGACAGTCAGTACAAAGTAAAAATTAAGCAGGTATTTACCAGATAGATGAATAAAGATGAACAAACTCCTATACTCTTGCATAAGTTCAGGTTCTCATCATGTCTTGCCTGAGCCATACCCAAGCTGCTTCTCATATTTCCAGAACTTAAGTTCTCTTCCTTTAATCCATCTTCCCTACTCAATTGGAAAAAGTCCATTCTCCTCCTCCTCTCGCTCCTCCACCTCTTCCTTCTTTTTTTTCTTTACAGTACTAGGGATTGAACCCAGGGATGCTCTACTACTGAGCTATGTCCTCAGTCCTTTTTGTTTTGGGACAGGGTCTTGCTAAGTTGCTGAGGCTGACCTTGGACTTTTTCCTTTTTCTTTTCTTAAATAGTGCCACGGATCATACCCAGGGTCTTGTACATGCTAGAAAAGTATTCTTCCACTGAGCCTTGAACTTTCAATTCTCCTGCCTCAGTTTCCTAAAGTTTTGGGATTACAGGCATGCACCATTGCACCCAGTAAATCCATGCTTCTTAACATTGACCTCCATGATAAGCCTGTTAACTTCATCTCCCACTACTCTTCTACAAAGATCTTATTTCCCCAGTAGGATGACTTTAGGTAGGTTTTTTATTTCAGTTTTTATACCAGGGATTGAACCCAGGTGCATTTACTTAACCACTGAGTCATATCCCCAGCCTTTTTTATATATTTTTTTTGAGACAGGGTCTCACTAAGTTGCTGAGGCTGGCTTTGAACTTGCAACCCTCCTGCTTCAGCCTCCTGAGCCACTGGGATTACAGGTATGTGCCTGACTGTATCCCCTTTGGATTAGCATAGTACATGGTCACTTATAATAAAAACTCCTCAAAGGTGCACTTTCCTATTTACAAAATTAAGCTGTGTTCAAAATTAAGTCCCTATTTTTTCTTAGAGACAAGCCTATCTCCTCACCATAAATTCAGAAGGTCTCTGCCTGCCTCTCTGATATCATTCCATCCTCATTCACCTTGATTTCCTTTTTATTGCTCTAACACAACAAACCCATTCCTGCTATGAGTTCTTTGCACTTGTTTTTTTCTTTTCTTTCTTTTTTTTTTAGGGCTGAGGAAAGAACTGGGGCACTGGGGCGGGCCTCATGCTAGCGATCTGCCACTGAGCTAAATCCCCAACCCCTTCCCCTTCTTCTTCTTCTTCTTTTTTTAAGAGAGAGAGGGAGGGAGAGAGGAAAAGGGAGAGAAAGAGAGAATCAGCTTTACTTATTTTCTATCTGGCCTTCCTTTCTCCGACATTTAGTTGTGTATGTGGTGCTGGAGTTCGAACCTGGGTCCTTGTGCATGCCTAGCAAGCGCTCCAACTGCTGAGCCACTGCTTCAGCCCCCTGCACTTGTTTTCTTGATCTACAAAGTTCTGCCCCAGATCTTTGCATGGTGGGCTCTTTCTCACCCTTCAGATCTCGGCTTAGATAGCACCAAAGGGAAGTCTACCTGGTCACTGAGTCAGTCCTGTTACATCATTCTGCATTCTGCAGAATGCTCTGCATTTACTGCTCAGCTGTGCATTTATTTGACTGTCCCATATTTTTTGATTATTTCCCCATCTCCTATGAATGCAATATCCCTAGCACCTAGAATGACATCTAGCATTGTACATCTAGTATTGAACACAGTAGGTGTTCAATACAATCTATTAAAGGAACAAAGGTTTGCAGAATGAACAACTGTACCTGGTTTTTCAAAAGAGAAAACCAAGGCTCAGAGATGAAAAATGGATTTCTCAAGGCTACAAAGCTGGAAAACAGCAAGATGCTTCTAATCCCCAGATCTTTCATTGCTCCAATAGGAAGTTGTAAAAGGAAACCAAACTTTCACAAGAAGGAAGCTGGTGCTGGTTAAGGCAGGGGAAAGCTTGGAGGAGCCCCTTTCTCCACCTGTCTCTGTGGCCACCCCATGAGAGTCTCTGCTCTGCACTCACTGTCCACCTGCAGGAGGTTGGACTGCAGGTCTGGATGAAGGCGGCCTCGGGCCAGGCTGTCACTCAGGTTCCGGTTCAAGGTCAGGACATTCAGCAGAACCTGTGGGTAGCCAAGGGGCAGAAAAATCAGTGCTGTCCTAGAGGTGATGAATCAGGGCTCCCCAGCTCTCACCCTTGGTCCAGATTCTTTAGTCTTGAGAATCTTCACACCAGGTGTGTCATCTGAGCCTATCAACACCCTGGAACCAGACAGGCAGGACTATGATAACTGTCTCTGTGTCATAGAGGAGGAAACTGAAGGCCAGAGAGGGAGAATGACTCATTCCAAAGTTTAGAGGAAGCCAGGAAAGAGGTAACACCAGCACCAGTCTTCTTTAAATCCAGCCCAGGGCTTCCCTCCCTTCTCTGCGGACAGGACAGTGTTAGGGGCTGGAGGTGATTTAAGAAACCACGTGCATTCTTCCAGCTTAGTGGTTGGCAGTGTGAGATGCTTTGGAACTGAACTGCCTGCCCACTCTTGCTAGCTGAAGGAACTTGACCTAACTTCTTAAGCTCTTTAACTTCAATTTCCTCATCTGTAATAAAGAAGTCTTCTTCACAGAGTTGGGAAGGCTTAAAGTGCCCAGCGCTTAGTAAGAACTATATAAATGTTTGCTATTGTTATCATTTCCACTTTATAGAGGAGGATACTGCGGTTCAGCCTTACACAGTTGGAAATTGGCAACACTTGGGCCAGAACCCACTGGACTCTGGTTCCAAATTAATTTATCACCTGTTCCAAAAATGTTCCTGGAACACACATCAGGAGCTCAAGACATTCATGGAACTGTCCTGAGGCATTCTGGAGAGCAGCAAGCCCTTCCTTTCAAAATCAGAGGGCTGTTTGTCTATTCAGATGCAGGGTAGAGGAATGATGGGACTTGAGATCTATAGAACACAGGTAACCCAACCATTATATCACTTTCCAATTCTACTGGCCTGTGATTTCCCCTGCAACCTGGGAAGACAGGGGGCTTCAGGGCCCATTTTCACTAAGAAACTCAGCACAGCACATCTGTGCTCATGATGGGCCTGGTATAAATCAGCTCAGCTCATGTTTGCTGCATAAGAGATAGAGAAACAAGCCAGAGGTATGAGGAGCATCTGCAGCCCAGGCCACAGCTTGGTTCTTGGCTGCAAAAGATCTAGAAAGGAAGAAACCTCACCTGGGTCAGACCGCTGAGGCCCCGGGCAGCTCCGTTGGCCCCCAGGGCGAGGTAGGTCCCACAGAGCCCCTCTGCCGGTCGGACCACAGTGGGCAACAGGAAAGAGAGTGGCCGCTTCCCTGGCTGCACTGAGTTCTCCTGTTGTTACAGGGTAGAGACCACCAGGAAGGTCTGGGGTTGGGGCAAGACAGGGAAAGGGTTCCTCCACCACCCTTCCCACTTCTCTCCTTTACATTGTCTACTGGGAAGGGAGACTGTTCCCCTTCCAGGCAACAGTGTGCTGTCTATGAAAGGGGAAGGGGATGGCTAGGGTGGAAAGGGGGGAGGGATAAGAGGATCCACTGAGCTATGAGGCTGCTATGGATGGCAGGGGAAAGAAGCAAGCCAGAACGACGGCTATAGAGAAGAACAGTAGAATTCCCACTGGATCATCTCTATGTGTCTTTGCCCTGCCAGGCAGCTTATAGAGCATAAGAGTGCTGGTCTCCAACTAGAACAAGGAACTTAAGCCCTTCCTCCATCAGGTTCTTTTTTGGTACTCAGCCACAGCAGCTCAGCATCATGCTGTCATAGACCACTAGAAAGAACCCAAAGCATCCAACTGGAGCCAACACCCTCATTATACAGGTGAAGAAAATAAGGTCCAGAGTTGGCAAGTTGGGTTGCAGAGTACAATAGTGACAGAATGGAATAGGGTCCTTCTGACCCACCAGAATCCATGCTTCAGACTTACTAGGGCTAGGGATGGAGTGGACATCTTGTTTCCTTATAATAGAAGTTCCTAGAGGAAACAGGGAGGAAGAAGCAGCCATACAGCTGCACCCCCTGCCTAGCCTCCAGGTCCCCAGGAGAGGAGAGAAGCAAAACCCTACCAGGTTGGGTGCAGAGTGGTTAGCGGTTCTATTGGGCCAGGAGAAGTCCAGCATCTGGCTGTTGAGCAGGATCCCTGAAGGGGTGACAAGGCCACTGCCAAAGGGCCGGTTTAGGGAGCTGGGGGCAGAGACAGGGTCAGATGAGCCCTGGGGCTGCCGACACCTCTTCCCAGACTTCACCTCCCCCTTGGTTCAAACAAAAGCTCTAGGTTCTAAGTCAGAGCTGGCATACCTGACCATGGCCACAATGAAGTCATCAGGGCCCATGACCAGCACTTGAGCAGCGGTGGGAGCCCCGTCCAGTTCATACACAGGCAGGAGAGGGGCAGGTGCTGCCTGGGAGTCATTGATGTGGCCCCGGAAGTAGGCGGCCTCCACCTTGCTAGAAAGACAAGGGGTGGGTGATGAATTCACAACAAACTCTTATTACACTCCAACAACCTGTGATGTCAGTGTGATTGTTTGATTGAATCTCCTTCCCTCGCTGAACTAGTAGGCCAGGAGGGTAGAAGTTCACTTACTGCTGAGTAATTGAATGGTCGATTTATTTAGGTGTTATTCAGATTCTCTGCTAAAACTATTTTTTTTCTTTTTTTGGCACTGGGGATAGAACCTAGGGATGCTTTGCCACTGAGCCACATCCCCAGTTGTATTTTTTTTTTTTAATTTTTGAGACAGAGTCACACTAAGTTGCTTAGGGTCTCACTAAGTTATTGAGGCAGACCTTGAATTTACAATCCTCCTACTTTGGCCTCCCCAGTTGCTAGATTACACTTCCTTGTGCAATTGATTGTGAAGTATTATCAATTTTATTATCTCCAAAATATTTCTTTTACCATTACCTTTTGACCCCTGCTGCTTTGGTATAGGTTTTTTTCATCTCTTACCTGGGCAGTTACAATAGAGTTTATAGGAGTGTGCCACTACACCTGGATAGAACTCACTTTTAAATTATTTAACATTTAAATTGAGGTTTTTTTGTTTTGTGTTTTTGTTTTTAGTAACTTGACTTAGTCTTTTCTATGAAAGTGCCTGGTGCATAGTGGACGCTCTGGAAATATTGGTTTTGAATAAACAAAATGGATTTATTTAACCTAACGTTTATACACTAGAACCAAACTTTTATTAGGAAATTATTTGGGAGAGGATTTTACATATGGGGATCTTTACTTACTTTTAGATTTCTTTCTCAGAGCTAAGGAGGATTTGGCACATAGCTACCCCTTAATCACTATTTATTGTAGAAATTAGTTGAATAGATTTCATATAGGGGTATGTTTGTGTTTTAAAACTAAAGACTCCAAACTTTTTAAAGTTCAAGTAATGGGGGCTGGAGCACTGGCTCGGCACTTACGGTGCTTGCATGGCATACATGAGCACACCAGTTCAAACCCACCCTAGCACTCATGTACACAACTAAGTGTCAGAGCAACAAAAGCCATGTGAAAAATTAAATAAAATTTGATTCTCTTGATTCTGTTTCTCTGTCTCTGTCTCTCTCTACTATCCTTCTCTCTTTAAAAAAAAAAAGTTCAAGTAATGATTAGAGATTAATATATTACCAAGGATTACTGACATTCATTCAGTTTTCAGCCAAGAAGGCTGATGACCACACAGTGCAAGGACACTGTTTGAGGTGGATGGGAGGCAGAGGATTGTTTTTTCCATGTCTTATAACTGTGGCCATGATGCGATTATTGTTTCTGGTCGCTGCTCTTTTTGCCTTTTTTTGTTTTTCTGGATAAGCGATGTTAACTTTTTAATTTGACAGGTAAAATTATATGCATTTGTCATGTATAACATGATATTTTAAATTGGTGCATTATAGTTTTCCATAATAATGGAATTCACTGTAATATGTTCATACATATATAATTCATAATTTAACATGATGTCTTTTTTTGTTTTATTGTGTATGTGTTTGTGTATATGGTATGAGGATTGAACCCAGGGCCTACCACATACTAGGCAAACATTCTACCACTAAGCTGTATCCCCAGCCACTTTAAAATTTTATTCTAAAATGAGGTCTCACAGCTATCCCACTCCTGGGTATTTTCCCAAAAGAGCTAGAATCAGCATATTACAGAGATGTGGCTTCATCAATGTTTATAGCAGCTCAATTTACTATAACTAGACTATGGAACCAACTCAGATGCCCCTCACTTGATGAGTGGATACAAAAAACTTTCATACATATATACAATGGAATACTGCTCGGCTATTAGAGATAACGATATTATGGCTTTTGCAGCCAAATGGATGGAGATGCAAAGAATTATGCTACGTGAAATATCCCAATCTCAGAGACTCAAGGGCTGAATGTTTTCTCTTACTTGTGGAAGCTAGAATACATCTGGAAACAGTATGTTAGATGGCTAAGCTAATAATAACCTCAAAATGTATAAATTTTTACACAAACAGTGGTATCATTGCCTAGGATACCTGGAGGTGTAGGGAGGGGGGCAGGGTAAGGGGAGGGATTAGGAAGGATATCTAGGAGACTGGAGGGAGGGAATATGGGGGAATCATCTCAGAAGGAGATCTCTGACCTCCATGAGATATCCATTTAATAAAGGGGTTCTTCTGTGGGAAACATAGAATCACGGGGAATCCAAGGGGGGCATCCATGACATGGCATCAGCCTTGGCTAACTATGTAAATATACATTTGTTCTTGATTGTCTGATAATGATTCCCCCTCAATTGTAACTCCATATTCATCTAATAAAAAAATATGGAAACAAAACAACTATAACCAAAAAAAAAATGGGGTCTCACTATGTTACCCAGGCTGATATAAAAAATTTTTTTTTCGGTGTTAAAGATTGAATCCAGGGGCACTTTAGTACCCAGACCTTTTTATTTATTTAAAATTTTCATCTATTTTTTGTTTTACTTCATGTATTTGTGTATGTGGTGCTGGGGATTGAACATGGGTTCTTGCGCATGCTAGGTAAGTGCTCTACCACTGAGCCACCTCTCCAGCTCCCTTTTTATTTTATTTTATTTTATTTTTTATTTTAGTGAGACAGAGTCTCATTAAATTGCTTAAGATCTTGCTAATTTGCTGAGGCTGGCCTCAAACTTGCAATCTACCTGCCTCAATCTTCAGAGTTGCTGGGATTATAGGCATGCACCCATCCTGGTCTTAAACTTTTGATCCTCCTGCCTGGGCCTCCCCAGCAGCTGAGATTACAGGTGTGCTTTACCATGCCCAACTCAAACCTCTATCTTTTTACTTTTTTTTTTTTTAAAGAGAGAGGGACAGTGAGAGAGAGAGAAAAAAAATTAATTGTACTTTTAGTTTTTCATGTGGTTTTCGTTACTCCGAGACGTTGCTGTGTATGTGGTGCTGGGGCTTGAACTCTCGCACTACCGCATGCCAGGCAAGCACCGTAACCGCTGAGCCACACTTTCAACACCTTTTTGCTTTTTAATGGTAAGTTGTTCACTTAATTTCACCATTTCTAATTCATACAGGGTGTTTAAGTAATAATACAAATTTACAGCGGCTATATTTTTGACTTTTGATTTTCCCTTAGCTACCTGTAAGTCAGGTATAGTAGCAGTTAAATATTAACCATTCTTGTCCCTATTTCCAATTAATAATAATAATTAGCATTTGTTGACATTTATTATGTACTCAGACAATGGGCTAAATGCTTTACATATATGATTTTATTTAGTCCTCATCAAAACCTCACAAAGTTGATAGAGTATCAGCAGGCCCCCTTTTAGCTGGGTGTGCTGGTACATGCCTGTAATCCCAATGGCTCAGGAGGCTGAAATAAGACTGCAAATTGAAGGCCAGGCTCAGCAATTTAGAAACTGAAACTTAGTTTAAATTACTTGCCCAGGGCAGTACAGCTAGTACATGTTAAGGCTGGGGTCTGAATGGATGCATGCTCACCACGGCCATGGTCTTACTACTATGTTATGCTGCAAATGGAGATACATATATTAAAAATCCCCACCAACTCCAATATTTGCCTAGGGACTATTTTTATTGCTATTAGGCTTTTTCTGTTCAAAATGGGGAAAAGATGGGTCCGCATATGTGCCTTGCTACGGTCAAGAAAATTTAAGAGCCACTGAAATAGACCACTCATTGTACAGATGGGGAAGGTAAAAGGTAGGCACAGGTACCCAGTATCACACTGTGAGTTGGGGTTCAGATGAAATGACTTGGGATTCCATCAACTGCTTTTCACTTGCTCCTTTCCCCAAACCCACTCCCACCTCTGCAGCCCCCAGAGTCCTGCCCCAAGACCCACCTGAGCATGTCATCCATGCTCTCAGTGATGGTAGAATCGTAGATGGGATCTCCCAGTCTGCTAGCCAGGGCTAATGCAATTTTCAGGGTCTGAAAACACAGCAAGGAAATGGAAGAGGTTGCCAGACTCCTCTCAGTACCCCCACCTGGGCATCCTCATGTAGAAGAAAACTATGGTGTGATTTAGTCCTGCCCCAAGGCAGTAACCCATCTCGCCATTCCTAGTGTCCCCAAATCCAGGTAAGATGGAGGGGCTGGCTTTACCTCTGCCACCCAGTGAAGAGCCTGCTCCCGGGATACCAGGCTGGTGAGATTGAAGCCCTCAAGAATGTTCAGAGCGCTGATGATGGCAGGGCCTGTGTGTGGGGGTGGGGGACTGAGAACCAGGTGGCCTGAAAGGACAACAAATGACCAGAGTGCAAGAGAGATGTCAAGTCATATTCACATCCCACATCCCACTTGCACATCCCACTATCACATCCTCTGAGACTACTGCCCTGGACCCCCACACCAGACAAGGAAATGGAAGCACTGAGAAGAGAAGGGACCCACTGAAATTCACATGTCAAGATGAGGACATGGCCAGGACTTGAACTTAGAATACTGGTCTTTAGTTTCCTCTGCCATATAAGGAAACTAAAGCTTATGAGGACTGTGACTTGCCTAGGGTTACATTATAGGCCACTGGCAGAGGAGGCACAAGTGACGTCCAGATTCCTATCCCACAGTGTGCGTCTCCTTTCTGTCCCTCCCACAGGCCAGAATACTATCCAGGGTCCCCGATGGTCCAACTCAACTTGGAGCAGGAGCTTCCTCTGCTTGCTATTATTAAATGTTTGGACATCAAAGGAATAATAAATACCTGACAGATAACACTAACATTAACTGATTGACCAATTTAATCCTTACAATGGGTACTGTCATCACCCCAACTTTATGGGTGCAGAAACTGGCAGAGAGAGGCAACTGACTCAAGGTTATGGGAAACAAAGGGAACCCAGAGCACTCAAGGTACTGGCATTGCTGAGCCAACTCAGGCTGGGGAGGGAAAATGGAAAGTCCAATACACATTCCATGCTCACTCTGATCAAGGCAACCTCCTATACCATCTCATCAAATCTTCATGGGCACCTTGATATGTGGGAACTATTGTTATTTTAAGGAGCAAACCAAGGCTCAAAATGGGAAGCAACTTGTTGGAGGCAAATGCTACTCAAATCCAGGTCTTTCTGTCTCCAAAGCTATACTCTTTCCTCTACTTTATATAACAACTCTGTAGCAGAGGAACTAGGCTGGAGATTGAGGCCTGGAAACTTGAACTCAGCGGAAGCACCTCTTCTGAGGCTTGAGGTGATCTGGCCCTACCAGAGGGGAGAGAAAGGAGAGAAACTGAGAACTTCTAAAGGACCCAGAACCTTCTACTTGGGGCTCAGAAAACATAGACTTCACCCATGTTATAAGTTCAGTTTTCGGGATTTCTAACTGGTTTTCTTGAGTTTGCAGGTTAAGTTCCTTTCCTTTTCTAGGCCCTAGTTTTCTTTTGGTACACTGAGGGGCCAGATCTCTGACTGGCATGAAGGGTTCATTCTACCCTGAAGCTTCGGTGGACTTTTGTCTCATGAATTCTTCTTAGGAAGAACAGGGCAATGAGAATGGGGCTGGGGCTGAGGTTGAGGCAACATACATCCCAAATCAAGAAAATGTATACTCAGAACCCCAACTTCCAGATCTAAGCCTTTGGCTAGATGTGCACCCCCCATTCTCAATACTTGGGGTAACTGATATGATGGCTATTTCAAATAGGTGGACTGGCTCTGGTTTACTTCAACAGTTTGGACTGGGATGCATCTCCTGAGTGGGGGCCCTGGAAGCTGGGGGAGAGGTCACCTCTGTACACCCCACACACAGGCTTCTCCACAAGGGCACTGTAGTTGCTGAAGTCCTCTTCAGTTATGACGCCCCCTGCATGCTGAGCCTGGAGGGAAGAAAACGACCATCCGCCACTGAGCATGTGATCTGGATCACAAATGGACTGACTGTTAACTTTTATGCCTTCTGCAACCCCTGTCATGGCTTGAAGGACCCCCACCATCCGTTAGTACCATAGGAAGAGGGGAAAAACATGAACACTGACCACCTCCTATGTGCAAGGCATCGTGCTAGGTCTATTGCATAAGTGACCTTCTTAGCTTAGCATTTAAGGCCCTTTGTAATCTGACCCCTCCCTACTTCTCCCACCTTATGTCCTGCTATTCCCCAGTGAGCTCTACACAGCTGCAGAGTGACCTGTAGGTCCTGAACTCTACCCTTATGTCTTTTCAAGTGCTACCCTCTGGGACTCTGTAAAAGGAAGACTTAACACTCACAATAGCATTTGCCTAGGAGATATCAAAACCAAATTCTGCACCTCACTACAACCAATTAAAGCCACTACAAAATCATAAACTTTGAATGACCCTGGTAGGTCTGACCCTTACTGGACATAAGTGAGTACTCCTTCCTGACCAATGAACCAATCTGGTACAAACCAGCAAGCTCATTCCATCCTATCAATACATTAATTGTCAGATTTAAATTAGCACTACTGTGAATCTTCTCCTTTTTTGTACTTTTTAGTACCTGAAACCTTTGACTTACGTACTCTGAGTAAACTATATATTGAATTTCTTGGCAACTGTGAGTTCTTTTTTTCCCAGGCCTTGCATGTGCTAGGCCAAGTGCTCTGCCACTGAGCTATATCCCCAATTCCTACTGTGAGTTCCTTTGTCTGGCAAGTTAATAAACTCAGCTTTGGGTTTTCCTGCATGCCCTTCTCTACCTCCAGGTGAAGGTGCATGATCCAGGTGTGGCCAATCAGAGTATTCCTTTCTACACCACAGTGATTGATTTGGAGATAGTCATGTGACCTGTAACCAGCCAATGGGACATGATGGTGAGACTTTTGCTGGAACTATGAGGAATCAGTGTCTCTGGGATAGCATGCTGGGATGGCCTAAGATGGGATGGTGAACATACAAGAAAAGGATCTGACAGAGTGTGAATCCAAACAAAGGAAAGTGTAGGGAAGAGAGAAAGAGAGACAGACAGACCAAACTCTGACAATGTGGTTTGCATCCCTGGATCCAGCAGGCCCTAAAGCCAGTGCTCTCCTGGACTTTCTAGTTAAGTCCATTTGAGATGGGCTTCTATCACCACTCCACAGCTCCAGTGCCCCACACAGGGCCTGGCTCTGAGCAGACACTCTGCGAATGTTGAATGAATGACAAACCTATGCAGAGTTTTGTATAAACATCTCCATTGCTCAGAGGAAATTACCACTGGATTGGTCCCTGTATACTTTTCTTGAACATAACTTTCCATTAGGAGTTTTGGTCTATTGATGACCCACTACTGCCTCAGATTAAGTCACTTTGGGGTTGGATGGTAACCTCCTGTGTCCATCTCCCAGTCCTGACAGTCACCAGAGGAGAAGTTGTTTCAGTCCCTAGAAAAACCCAGGGTGGGGAGGGTTGTGGGCTTAGAGAAACTGAGGCCAATGCTAGGTCTCCACCATGCCTGTGGGGAGCAGGCAGCCCCTTGGACTGTTGGCACCAGCTCTCATAAGCCCAAAGGTACCTTCATGATAAAATAGAATATTTCTATCACTCCATGTTTCTTATACCACATCCCCGGCAACCCCTCCAGTCCTTAATAACCACTGGTCTGATTTCTGTCACCAGAAGTTAGGTTTACTTATTTTAAAATTTCAAATAAATACAATCAGAAGATAAATGAAGAAAGGAGGGGAAGGCAGAAAGGGGGAAGAGGGCATCCCTGCAAGAGGGTCCTTGGGGCATGCCCCTACCTCCCACCCTCACACTCACCTCAGCCACCATCTCCAGTGTGAGGTTGCCACCGTTGTAGAAAGCAGCAGGGCCAGAAGTGCCAAGTGCATCCAGCACCTCTGCCAGGTCGGGACGACGCATCAGGGAGCCAGGCAGTGGTGGGTGGCCCAAAGGCAGGAACGTCTCCAGGAAGCGCTCAGATGCATTGGGAGGCAGCTGTTCAGCCAAGGCCTGGGCTGGGGGCAGGGAAGGGAGGCTGGGCAGGGGGTGCCAGGACTGGGCCAGATGGTGGAGATGCACAACAGATGGTGTGGATAATGGCTGAGTGGCTGGCCCTAACTGCTCAGGAGCCTATTATGGGGGAGGATCTACCCTTCCCAGTTCCCTCATATGAGGCAGGTGAGTGTGGGATGGGAAATGGAAGAAGACTGAGGAACAAACTGGAAGATTCCCCCCAATCAACCTGTGCCTATCCCCCAATCCCAGGCCCCACTGACCTAGATCATGGGTCACGTTGAAGCCATCTTGGGCCACAGCTGCTGCGAAGGCCAGGACTTGGGACCATGGCAGCCTGGGGGGGCCGGAGAGCAGGGGGTGGAGGAGGTCCTGGGGATAGGAGGAGGGGTCCTGGGGGGAGGGGGGTTCCTGGGAAGGAGAGTCCTGGCAAGGGAAGGGGATATTAGGAGGGGGAGTTGGGAAGGGAAGAATCAAGGAAGGCAGGAGAAGGCCACCCAAGGAGAAATGCAGGCAGGGGCCCTTGGTCACCAGGGGAGGGTCATTACCTGCCATAGAGCTGATGAGCTTCATGTAGCCCCTTCACCATTCCGGGGACCCCCACCAAGAGCCCAGGCTGGGCAAGGCGGGCAGGCGAGGGAGAGAGGAGACCAGGTCACTGGAAGGGGGGGGCTGGGCTGAACTCTGCAGAGCCCCAAGCCAGGAATGACTGGCACAGGGGAGAGACACACGCCAAGTATCCCAGGAGAGGGACAAGTACCCCAAGCAAGTACCCCTCCCATCTCCCTGAATTTCTATATGCAAATACCGAAAGGTCTTTATCTACCATAGTTGAGGGAGTTAATAAATTAAGCAAACCCTGTCAAGAGACAGGACAGAATCAAGTTAGAGAGAAATCTGTCCACGTTGGATTATACCTACCCTTGCCTTTTAAAACGGTGGACAAAAGACCTTCATTTAGCCAATTCATTTTCACACGATTAGCACTCTGAGCTGTGAGAACTCAGGAGTGTGTTTGGCTTTTGCCACTGCACTTAGTACCTTCTTTCCAAGTTATTCTATTTCTTTTTTGCTTTCAGTGGACAGTGAGTTTGTGTCTACCTAGCAGTTCCTCTTCCTCTTCCAACATGATGTAGGCTGAGAAAGGTAGTCATCAGGTTCAGAGTGACATATATGAGTTGATTTGTTTTGCAGTGCTGGGGATACCTAGGGCCTCCCACATGCTAGGCAAGCGCTCTACCACTGACCTACATATCCAGCCCCTTTCTTATTTTATTTTCAGACAGGGTCTCACTAAACTTCCCAGACTGACTTTGATCCTCCTGCCTCAAGCTTCTCTAGGAGCTGGAGTTACAAGCATACATCTCTGTGCCTGAGATGAGTTTTAAGGCAGCAACTCTGCCACATCTCAGGGTACTTGGTAGCTTCCCCCACTTCTATGTTCCAGACAAGTAAGATTATTAGAGAAGTAAGATGTTGCAATATTACCTGCTATCAACTATCCAGAACTTTTGTTCATTATTTTATTTTATGGAACTGCTTGTCTCTCTGTAGCCTAGGAGGATCCTGCTCAATTCTTTTTCCCATCCGCCCCCCTCCCCCGCCACCCCAATAGTATACAACTCAGCAAATTAATGCTTGAGTTAGCAGAAGGGCAGTGAAGGGAGACCCCCTTGAGCCCTCTCTTCTCACCAGGGTCCCCACCTTGGTTTCCCAGGATCTCTGCAGGGCCTCTTCCCTGAGGGCCCCTGGTGCAGACTCCCGGAAATCAATTAGTTGGCTCTCATTTCGACGGATGTCATGTACCAGCATTACGCCCCCACTGGAGAGACATAGAAGGGAGAAGGTAATTATAACACCCCACCTTTCTGAATCATTAACCTGCCACCCTTCGATCCCAGTGGTGAGGGTTCTAGGCTCAGTTTGTCATCCTGAGTCCGGTTATCTGAGTCCCTTCCCCAGCAGGGATTCAAAGATTCAGCCACCTTATAAGGGTAGGCAGTGAAATCAAGGGGTTGGGGGATCTAGGGTCAAGAACTTCTTTAGGCTTGTTACCAGAGACTTTAATCCCTGATTAGGGAAACCCAAAGACTGAGAGAGCAAATGTTTTGCCCCTGCCCCCACTCTAGATCAGAGCTGGACCCCTGCCAGCTTCCTGCACCTGCCTACTTGGTATCCCTCCCCCAGGACTGGATTATGTAAGGATAGACTGTGCAAAGCCAAAAGGAGAATTTCTTTGGTAAAGCCTGGAGGACTGGTCTTGCAGGAACCAAGATATGGACTTTGTCAGCTTGTTCCTTTTCTGTGCTTTATTTACATCTGAGACAGGGTTGCAAACTTCAATGCCTGTAGCCAAGAAACAAAATAAGGAAAGCAGGACAGAGAAACAATAGAAAGTGGTAGGAACTCTGGCAAGTGGATAGCACCTGCCCCATCATGGGGAGCAGCTTCTACTAAGCTCCAGATAATTGCTGCCATGTGGGAAAATGGGCCCAGTGTTACCAGATCTCCTGATTGCTCAAGAGATGTTGGAAATTTAGTTGTTTTTTTTTTTTTAATAGAGAAACAGAGAGAGGGACATGAGAGAGAGAGAGAAACATTTTTTAAATTTAGTTGTCCATGTGCCCTTCATTGCTCTCACACTTCATTGTGTACATGGTGCTGGGGTTTGAACCTACGTCCCTGTGCATGCCAGGCAAGCTCTGTAACTGCTGAGCCACTGCTCCAGCCCTAATTTTTTTTTAAATGAAAACTCTCAACCTTTTAACAACAGCAACAAAGTTTTAAAAATTTAAGTGTGCAAACAAGTCATTTTGTATGCTGGGTGTGGCCCATGGGTGACCAGTTTGTAACTTCTGTTTTAAGATTAGACTAGGGCTGGAGCCATGGCTTAGTGGTAGAGCATTTGCCTGGCATTTGTGAGGACCTGGGTTCAAACCCAGCACCATATACAACTAAGTGATGGGAAAACAAAAACCTAGTTGAAAAAAATAAATGAAATTGATTCTCTTTCAAAAACATAAAGTATTTCTTTTTCTTAGCCTAGAGTGTACCTCTAGAGGGCAGAAGGTCCACAGCTTTCATCAGACTCACAGGGATTTGTGACTAGTGACTAGTAACACTGCCTTTACTGATGACAGTATGCTTCACTGTGCACCTCATCTTATAATTTGCAAGTGTGTGTGTGTTGGGGGGGAAGTTCCTGAGAATGCCTCCAGATTCACCATATGGTAGCTCTGCCATTCTGACTTCAGGGAGAAAGGAGTGAAATTGGGCATAAAAAGAAAAAAATGCAGAGGAGTTGGGGCCCAGCTTTTCTTCTGTTCAAATTGGAGACCAACCACATGAAGTCCACAGACCAGGAGAAAAGAAGTAGGCCTGGGTGACCCCCACCTCCAGGGCTGGGAGCTCCTTACCCGCCTAAGCCAGAACTGTGTGGAGCCACAATTCCTAAACACAAGGCTGCTGTCACTGCTGCATCCACCGAAGATCCCTGTTTACTGAGCACCTCCATGCCCAGTGACGTGCAACGGGCAGCATCAGTCACCACAGCACCCTGCTGGAAGATCTGGGAGAGGAGAGGGCACTAGGCAGGGGCAGTAGGAGCCCTCCATCTCCCTACGGCACCTCCACTAACCCTGGAACCTCTCCAGAGGCTGCAGGATGCAAGCCTTGCCCTCTTCTGTCCACCTTCTGTGGTTCTAGAGATTGAATCCAGGGGCTCTCTATTACAGAGCAGCACCCCCTTTTATTTTTGTTGCCCAGACTTGCCTTGAGCCTCCTGAGTGGCTGGGATTACAGGCCTTTGCCACCATGGCCAAGCTCCTCTTGTCATCTTGACTCTTCCCTATAACCCTTGCCTTATTACCCCAAATGCTTCATCACCCAAATGCCTCCTAGTAGATGGAGTCTCTTCTTTGCTCTATCCCCTTCCAGCCCACAACCCTCCTTCCCTTAGGACCTTCCTCTCCCATTCATCACCCTCTCACCTTATTATTTCCTGACCCCCTTCCACCACTCAGCCATCCCCCAGTTCCCATGGCCCCCTCAAGCATCTCCTCATTCCCTTCTCCCTGGTATCCTCTCTGTCCAAATGCCCCCCTCACCTGGGGATCCCCAAAGTAGATCTGCATGACCAACGCCACAGTAACACCAGTAGCGAAGGTGAGGCAGGCAGTGACGATGACTGTGAGTCCATCCTGACGGCAAGAGCACTCAGCTGCTGCCGCGGAGAATGGGTCCTTGCGTGTCTCTCGTAGAGGTGACCCATCCTGGCTGCCCATCTCCGACGACGATGATGGCAAGCGCTGCAGCCGAGCTGACTTCAGGAAGGAGTCTGGGTCTGCAGGCAACCGGGGCAGAGTGTCGGTCTGGGTGTCTCCTACCTGCCCTGCCAGCCAGTTCCCGCCGCTCCGCCCCTGCCACACAAACCCCACTGGCCAGCACTGAGCAGTCTACCTCTCCAGGGCACCCTGGGCTGGCAGTGGTCCCAGGCTAGGAAGAGACAGAGACCCCCAGCTGGGCAGCTAAGAGGCTGGACCCCTGCACCCCTTCCTGCCTGATACCTAGGTCAAATTTCCTTTGATCAGGAACTGGGTCTGAGAACACTCCTGGAGAGGGGATGGATCGGCTCAGCCCTCCCTGGAAACCAGATCCTGAATCTACTGAGGCCCAGCCAGCTGTGCAAGGAGGCAGTTATCAGGCAGAAGCCTGGCTTCCAACTTTGCTTCAGTTATCCACTTATTCAACAACTATAAAGAGCCTACTATATGTCTGGCCCTATGCTAGATTTTAGGGGGAGAGGAAAAGACAGTTCCTGTGCTCCTAGGGTTCATGGACCAATGAAGGAAAAAATGCAATAAACAAGTAAACAAAGCAATATATAATTAAAATTTGTGACAGGTGCTATGAAGAAAAATAAGGGGGGCTGGAGTGGTGGCTCAGCATGTGCGAGGACACAGGTTGGTTCATATCCCAGCACCATGTACACAGGGAGTGTTGGAGCAATGAAGGCCACATGAAAAACTAAATAAAAAATGGATTCCATTTCTCTCTTTAAAAAAAAAAAAAAAGAAGAAAAAAATAAGGCTGAAATGATAGAGAACAGTGATAGCTGGCTGGGAATATATCTCAGTGTTAGAGCCCTTGCTTCACCATGATCAAGGCTCTGGTTAGATTCCCAGCCCTGCCAAGATAGATAGACAGATAGAGAGAGAGAGAGAGAGAGAGAGAAGACACTAGTGGTTGGAGGGAAGCTGCTACCTGGGAAATCAGAGAAAGGAGGAAATAGTCTTAAGCAGCAAGCTGAAGGATAAGGAGTCAGCCACAATCAGAGCACTGGGTTTGTATGTAGAGTATTCCAGAAAGAGGGAATGACAAGTCCCTAATGCAGGAATGAATTTGGCATGTTAGAAAACAACATTAAACAAAACAAACAAAAATTAAGGCCTGTGTGGCTCTGGTGTAGCAGGAAAGGAGAAATAGTAGTAAGGAGAGGGGTAGGAAACTTAGATTTTACCCCGTTATGAGAGGCCACTGGAGAGTTTTAAGCAAGAATGTGAAGCCCCCAGTTTTTGTGATTTCAAATGATCCCTCTGGGAGCTGGGGACAAAGCTCAGTGGTACAGTACTTGCCGAGCACATGCAAGGCCCTGGGTTCTATCCCCAGTAATGCAATGCTCACCCCACCCAAAGGGGAAAAAAAAATCCCTCTAGTTGCTGCCTGGAGAAAAGATCGGAGGTTAAAGAGAATGGAGACAAGGGAGAACTGAAAGGCACTTACTTGCTTGGTGGTTTGGTGACTATGGACAAGTCATTTCATTTCAAGTTATGAGCCTCACCTTTCTCATCCTGGTAATAAAACTCATCCCTAACACGTGGGATGGGTGATGTGTACCAAGTGCGCCATAGCTGTACTGTAGTTACGAACTATAGCTATTTCCATTCCTTTTCTACCTTGGCCAGGGCTAAGACCCTCTTCCATCCCATAGTTCTCTCCTCTGCGTGTGTTAATTTTTAACCCAAGTCCCAAATGGTCGAAAAGTCCTGAATATTTGTGAACAATAAAAAATAGGCTGGTATCTTGACATTAATACCTTACTATATTCACATTTTTAAAGTTTATCCTTTCAGGGCCTGGAGCATTGGCTCAGAAATTGGAGCTTTTGCCTGGCATGAGTGAGGACCCAGCATCACGAACACAGCTAAGTGTCAGAAAAACAAAAATCAGATGAAAAATGAATAAAATTGATTCTGTCTCATTCTCTCTCTCTCTTTAAGAGAGAGAGGGATAGTGAGAGAGAAAGAGAAAGGCAATTTTTATTTAGTTTTCATGTGACTTTCATTCCTCTGACACTTTGTTGTGTATGTGGTGCTGGGGTTTGAACTCAAGTACTTGTTCATGTGAGGCAAGCACTGTAATGGCTGAGCCACCGCTCCACCCCTCACTCTTTCTTTTTTAAAAAAAATAATAAAATAAATAAAGTTTATCCATTTAACAAATATTTTTCAGACTTTTTTTTTTTTTGAGGGGCAACGTCTCACTATGTCTTCCAAGTTGTGAGCTCAAATGACCCTGCCCCCATCTGCCTCCTGAGTAGCTAGGACTTCAGCTATGTACCACCGTGCCCATGACTAGGAATATAACCCCTTTAAAAGTTTGTGTTATCATATTTAAAATCGACTAGTATTTTCCTATTTAAGATATTATCATGGACCAGGCATGGTGGCAATTCTCAAATTCATCTGGAACAATAAGAAATCCAGAATTGCCAAAACATTACTAAGCAAGAAAGATGAAATAGGCAGTTTTGCTATACCAGATCTAAAACTATACTATAGAGCTGTAGTAACAAAGACAGCATGGTACTGGTATCAAGATAGGAAAGAAGACCAATGGATAGAATAGAAGACCCTGAAACAAACCCATAAATCTTTAAGCATCTGATTTTTGACAAAGAGGGACAAAACATTACACAGAGGAGAGACAGCCTATTCAACAAATGGTGCTGGACAAACTGGACAGCCACTTGCAGAAAGTTGAAATTAGACACTGATCTTTCACCTTGCATGAGAATCAAATCAAAATGGATCAAGGAGCAAGGAATTAAACCAGCTACCTTGCAAATGATGGAAGACAAATTAGGTCCAACACTTCAGCATTTGGGAGTAGGCAAAGACTTTCTCAACATGTCTCCTAAAGTGAAGGAAGTAAAGTAAAAAAATCAGTGAATGGGATGTCATAAAGCTAAAAAGCTTTTGCACTGCCAAGGAAATAAGCAAAATAGTAAAGAGGATTCCTACAGAATGGCAGAGAATCATGGGCTATGATTCCTCTGACCTCATATCCAGAATCTACAAAATCCTCAAAAATCTCAACTTCAAAAACACAAACAACCCAATCAATAAATGGGCCAAAGAGCTAAATAGAAACTTCTCAACAGAGGACATTGATCAAGCCAATGAATACATGAGAGAGTTCTCTAAATCACTAGTAATCAGAGAAATGCAAATGAAAACTACATTAAGATTTCACCTCACACCAGTCAGAATGGCAAAAATGAAGAAAATAAACAATAATAGATGCTGGAGGGGTTGTGGAGAGATAGGTACACTAGCACACTGTTGGTGGAACTGCAGACTGGTACAGTCCCTCTGGAAATCAGTGTGGAGAATCCTCAAAAAACTAGGGATGAGCCCACAATATGATCCTGCTATTCCTCTCCTGGGTGTTTTTCCAGGGGATTTGGAATCAGACATTACAGTGACACAGCAAAAGCAATGTTCATAGCAACTCAATTTACAATAACTAACTTATGGAAACAACCCAGATGCCCCTCACTGGATGAATGGATCCAAAAACTGTGGTACATGTATACCATGGAGTTCTACTCAGCAATTAGAAACAATGATATTGCAGCCTTTGAAAGTAAATGGATGGCTATGGAAGAAATCATGCTGAGTAAAGTCAGCATAATCCAGAGAATCAAAGGTCGAATGTCTTCACTCATCTATGGAGACTGTAGCTAAACCCTGGCCATTGTGAAAGGTGGTCAATTCTCATGTTTTAAACCCTGAAAAGGTGTAGTGACACACAACCTAAGGCATTTGTAGCGATGTATTGGGAATGGGGAGGAGCGATAAGGTTGGGTAACTGGGGGGGCTCTAGGGGATAAATCTAAATTTCAGTATATATATATATATATATGTATATATATATATCATATTATTTCGTTAGAAGCATATTTGATTGTTAAACAAATAAATTTCTTTTTTTTAAAGTTTTTTTTAAGAGAGAGGGACAGTGAGAGAGACAGAGAAAGAAACAACTTTTTTTAATTTAGCTTTTCACATGGTTTTAGTTGCTCCAACACTTAGTTGTGTACGTGGTACTGGGGTTTGAACCTGGGTCCTCGTGCTTGCCAGGCAAGCACCGAAACCGCTGAGCCACTGCTCCAGCCCCACAAATAAATTTCTTACTAAAAAAGAAAATAAACACAGGCATGGATATTTATGTGAAAAAATAATAAAATAAAGTTTATCCATTTACCAACTATTTTTCAGACTTTTTTTTTTTTGAGGGGCAATGCCTCACTATGTCTTCCAAGTTGTGAGCTCAAATGACCCTGCCCCCATCTGCCTCCTGAATAGCTAGGACTTCCGCTACGTACCACCATGCCCATGACTAAAAGTATAATCCCTTTAAAAGCTTGTGTTATCATATTTAAAATTGACTAGTATTTTCCTATTTAAGATATTATCATGGACCAGGCATGGTGGCTCATGCCTGTAATCCTTGCAGCTCAGAAGGCTGAGACAGGAGGATTGCAAGTTTGAGGCCAGCCTCAGCTACTTAGCGAGGCCCTAAGTAACTTAGTGAGACCCTGTCTCAAAATAAAAAATAAAAAGGGCTGGGATGTGGCTCAGTGGTTGAGCCCCCTGGTTCAATCCTGGTACCAAAAAACCAAAACAAAACAAACAAAAAAAACCCATAAAGGTAATATCAAGGGTCACTAATTACTGAACCATGAATTAACATGAATTATCATGATTAACATGATAAAATTAATATGATTTAAAAAACTAAGCTTTTTTTAAAAAGAGAGAGAGAGGGACAGTGAGAGAGAGAAAGAGGGAATCAATTTTATTGTTTTCCATTTGGCTTTCGCTGCTCTAACACTTCATTATGTACGTGGTGGTGGGGCTTGAACCTGCAGCCCTGCACATGCCAGGCAAGCACAGAAACCACCAAACCACTGCTCCAGCTCCCAAGCCTCTTGACTTGGTGTTTAAAGCCCTCCATGATTCACACTCCTCTTTGTTCTGTACATAAGAAATCACTTATGTCAATAAAATGCTGATATAGGCAAAAGGTTTTTATTTTTTTTAAGAGAGTGAAAGAGAGAGTCAATTTTATTTATTTTTTCATCTGGTTTTTAGTTTTTCTGACACTTAGTTATGTATGTGGTGCTAGGGTCTGAACCTGAGTCCTCCCAGATATCAGGCAAGCGTTCTACCAGTGAGCCACATCTCCAGCCCTAGGCAAGAGATTTTTAGAATTTATTTACAGTGGTTTCTTCTGGGAAAAGATGTCACAATTGGGAATAAGATGTGATAAAAGAATTTTTTGTTTGAAATTTTTACCACTTACACATATTTCTTTTTAAAAATCAGTACTTTTTTTTTTTTTTTAAAGAGAGAGGGACAGTGAGAGAGACAGAGAAAGAGAGAAACAACTTTATTTAGTTTTTCACATGGCCTTAGTTGCTCTAACACTTAGTTATGTACGTGGTGCTGGGGTTTGAACCCGGGTCCTCATGCTTGCCAGGCAAGCGCTGAAACCGCTGAGCCACCACTCCAGCCCCAAATCAGTATGTATTTTGAAATAAGGGAAAATCAGGGAGATAGGAATGGAGAAGGACACTTTTACTTTTCCTCATTATTTTGTTTTTACAATAACCATATAATCTGTTTTAAATTTTTAAAAAATCTTCTGGGAGTCTCCCTCAGTTGATCATGTTTGTCTCTAGCCCTCAATACCAGCACCATGGAGTCTGCAAAAAAAAATTAGAATTCTTTCAATAAACTGATGTTAAACACCCACTGTGGCACAGGACTCTTCTTGGAACTTAAAAGTGTCGAAAAGAGCCAGGCATTGCGGCACATGCCTATAATCCTGGAAATTTGGGAAACTGAAGCAGGAAGATCACAAGTTTGAGGCCAGCCTCCTCAATTTAGTGAGGCCCTATGCAATTTAGTGAAACCCTATCTCAAAAAATAAAAAGGATTGGGGATGTAACTCAGTGACAACATACCCTTGAGTTCAATTCCCAGTACTGCCCCCCTCCACCAAAATGTCAAAAGAAGTGTAGGAAAGGGCTTTGAGCATATGTCTATTTATTCTGACAGTATCAGGCCCTTTGCATGTATTCCCTCTGTGACGAGTTCTCATGAGTGTAAGAGATAAACCTCATCTCCACCCTGTACAGATGTGGAAACTGAGGTTGTTTAATTTCATTAAATAAATATGGGGGATAATCAAGTGTCTTTATAACTTGAAAGACTCCTTTCCATTGTTCCTCCTGGCATCAGGAGCTATTTCCACACTCAAAAGCTAACCTTACAAGCTAATTTTAGTTGACATTTCTAGGTACTTGTCCTTCAATCTGTTTTCTTCAGTAAGAGATAAGAACTCAGGAGATGAAGTTGATATGATCCCATCACAACTGGACCTATTTAAGATTATTCTACTAGTTTGTTGTTGTTATTTATTTATTCATAAAATATTTACTGAGAAAAAGAAAACAAGAATAAATAGGGAAAATGAAAAAAATTAGAGTACTTTGTACACTAAGTGCTGCAGCAATAACACCACTAATTTCACTGACACATAAGACACTGGGAAAAGGTTTCCAGTTTGGAACCAGAAGAAACAAATCTTTCAAGAGAAAGATGATGAATTTAATTTTGACTATTTCGAATTTGTGGGACACCAAAAGGAGCTGCCTAGAGGACAGTTAACCTAGTCGAGATCTAATTTTTTTTATTTTTATTTTTTATTTTGGTGCCAGGGATTATACATGGTGCAGGTTTGCTTAACCACTGAGCCACATCCCCAGACCTTTTTATTTTTTAGAGACAGGGTCTGACTAAGTTGTTTTGGGTCTCGCTAAGTTGCTGAGGCTGGCTTTGAATTCACAATCCTCCTGCCTCATCTCCCAAGCTGCTGGGATTATAGGTGTGTGCCACCATGCCTGACAAAACAGCTAATTTTTAGATGTTTAGATACCATTCCCCATTCAGTCAACTCTCCTCATCCTTGATCAAAGTAAGTATATGATTCGGGTCTTGCCAACAGGAACAAGCATCACTACATGGTGATAAGCATGTGACCCAAACCTGGCCAATATATACAAAAATTTTTTTTTATTTTTTTGTACTGAAGATTGAACCCAGGGTGCTCTACAACTGAGCTACATCCCACTTCTTTTTATTTATTTATTTATTATTTATTTATTTATTGAGGCAGGTTATCACTAAATTGCTGGGACTACAGGTGTGCATCATCACACCCCGCCAAACTTTGTTCTTTTGCTAGAACTACTGGGAAAGAGAAAAGCTCTCTTTCTGCATAAGTCACTAAATTGGTAGCATGTAAGCCTCCCCAATGAGGTGGGAGGCTTTCTGACTATACCCATAAAAATGAGGGCAGAGGGCTGGAGCAGTGGCTCAGCAGTTACAGCCCTTCCCTGGCATCCACAAGGATGAGGGTTCGAACCCCAGTACCATGTATACAATGAAGTGTTGGAGCAACAAAAGCCACATGAAAAACTAAATAAAAATTGATTCTGTCTTCTGTCTTTCTCTCTCTCACTGTCCCCTTCTCTTTATAAAAAAGAAGGGAGAGGAGAAGAAGGTGGAGATGGAGGGAGTGTAGAAGATGAAAAGTTAATTTTTTTTTTCTTTTTGAAGCAGAGTCTTGCTATGTCACCCAGGTTGGTCTGGAACTTCTGAGTTCTCCCCTCAACTTCCGGAGTAGTTGGAACTACAGGTGTGTGCTACCATACCTGCCCTAAATTAATTAATTCTGTATTTGCTTCTGTTTTTGTGGTACCAGGGAGTGAACCCGGAGGCTCTTTACCACTGAGCTACACCCCCAATTCTTTTTATTTTTTATTTTGAAAGAGGATCTTGTTAAGTTGCCAAGGTTGGCCTCAAATTTGTGATCCTTCTGCCTCAGGCTCCTAAATTGCTAGGATTACAGGCATTGCTACTATGCCCAGCCTAATTAATCCTTTTTTAAGGCACCTTGAGCCATCTATGCTTAAAGCCCCATGTTCCTGGACTTTTCAGTTGTACTATCCAATAAAAATTTTTTTAGATGTAGCTGTTTTAGCTGAGTTTAAAATAAAAGAACCCTGAAAAGAGTGGATTATGTGACTCCGTTGTCCAGGAGACAGATCTTGGCTGGAGACTGAGGTAATTTCTGGTTTGCTTACTCTGTGAAGGAAAGAATCACTAAAGTTTAAACCAAGGGAAACATGAGCAAAAGTTCAGGATGGTAGATTGATTGGGGAGAGGGCAGAGGCAGGAAGAGTAGCTACAAATCTGAGTAATATGGGTATGAGAGGTTAATGACTTAGTACAGGGTGAATCCTGAGTTTCTACTTTGGAGAAAGGCTAAATGGCGGTTCAACAGAGAATAACATTGGAGGAAGAGCAAGTGTGTAGAGGAGAGATGACAAGTTCAGCACAGAATATGTTGAAGGTGCAGCACTTGCAAGATATCTAGAGACAGATGCCTGGGACAGGGAGGCACACATTGGTTTAGAGCACATAAGAAAGGAAAGAAAGTATTTTCCAACCTTCGAAGGATTATTGTTTACCTTTGTCTTCCAGAAGGACTGCTAGGGATGCTTGGCACTTGGTTTTGGAGGGTGGCAGGGTAATCAGGCACAACCAAGTTCCTAGCTAAGAAGATCGGGCAGTGCCACTAGGTGAAGACCTAGGAGGCCATGTTAGCCAGGAGGCTGGTCTAACTGGAAGGAAGAAGCCTTGGGACTTGGAAGCAGGGGTAGGTGCCATGGCACAGAAACACTTATACCAATATAATGGCAAGTTCCTTGGAACCTACATGACAAATCCCTAGGAATCTTGGTGTATAATCTCATCATAAGGTTTAAATTCCTAGAAGCTCAGGAGATCAGAGCAAGAGCAGCTGTATAGACTTCACTGGGATATTCCCTGAGGTTTTGGAACTCCCTTCCCTGCCATTCTCTCTCTCTTTCTTTTTTTAATATATTTTATATATATTTTTTAAAGAGAGAGGAACAGTGAGAGAGAGAGAGAGAGAGAGAGGGAGAGAGAGAGAATCAACTTTATTTAGTTTTTCACATGGCTTTTCTTTCTTTTTATGAGAGAGGTAGGGGGAGGGAGAACTGATTTTATTTATTCTTTCATCTGGCATTTGTTTCTCCGACACTTGGTTGTGCAGGGGTTCGAACTCAGATCCTTGTGCACGCCAGGCAAGTGCTCCAACTACTAAGCCACCGCTCCAGCACCCTGCCATTTTTTTATTCAGAGATTTTTCATTAATTAATTCATTCAACATTTCTTGAATGCCCAATTCTGTGTTGGATGCTGGAGAAAGGATAGTGGTTAACACAGTCAGGATCCCTGCCTACCCTCATGAGTCTTACAGACATGGAGTAATCACATCATTGCAGAAACCAATAATGGCAGGTTTTTAAAATGTTAAGACATTTTGGGGTGCAGGAGAAAACAAATCAGAAGGGTTCAGTCTCTGTGGTAGGAGAGACAGCCATTCTTTGTTGAGCTGGAAGAGGAATCTAAGGCCCCATACAGGGGAGGTTTGCCTTCTGTAATACAGTGAGTTGGGGAAATGCTCAGGCCAGAAACATCACTCCTGACTTCTAAATGAAGGATCTGGCTTCAGGCTGGTATCCATCAGTCCACATCTTTCTACTCTTCTCCCTACTACCTTCTGATTCCAAAGCTACACCCTTTGGAAATCTACAACCCTGAGATTTGATGCCCCAAATCCTCCACACTCCACTCTCACCATCCCCCCCACCCCCATCACAAGTAGAATGTAGTCCAATCAGGTTGATAGGGGCTGCTCATCAGCACCAGATGACCAGAAAGTTTGTGGAAGGGGAGAGAATTGGGGCTGTCAGACTGGCAGCAGCTATGGAAGGACTAGCCCAGGGAGGGCTGGGCCAGAGCAGCATCTGTCAGGCGGGTAAGGGATAAGTCTCCAGTACAGGCACTGAGAGGAAGAGAGACAGAAGGATGCTCTAATGCCAGGAAGTGACGTGAGGACTGGGGGATGGAGAATGAGGAATGGAGGGGAGGATAGAGGTGGGCCACATGGGTAGGATAGAGTGCAGTAGGAAAAGATTGCTCAGAGACCTCCTGGTCCCCAGGTTTCTTCCAAGCAAGGTTTTGTCCCTCCCTATCCCCATTCCTCACAGTTTCTGCAGAGGACTTAGAGCACAGTAAGATCCGGAGACTGCTTCCTAGGGAGTCAGGTATCTTACTAACATCCCAGCCAGATTCATGGCTCCAGAAGGGATGGAGTAATCCATAGGACAGAAAAGACTCTCTAGTCCCCAAGGACTCTGAGAGGTCATGCAGTCCATCCCCCTGTCTCCCAATACCCCGCACTCTCAAACAGAGGGGAACCATATTCTCTTTACCCATCCTTGGGCATGGAGAGATTCTCAGTCTCTCCCCAGACTCACTGCTTTCATAATCCCTGGCCGTGGGGAAGTTCTTCTTAAAACCTAGACTCTCTCCCTCCTGCTGCAGTCTCTGACTTGGTTTCTTCTGTCCTGTCCTCTGTGGCTAGAGAAAACCCTTTACTGGATGACCACAGCTGTTGTTTAGGATCTCCCCTCCAACATTCCTTCCTTGTTGGTTGGTTGTTCCCAAGATGTAATCCCAATCCCTCCTACTGCAGTCCTTGGCATCGGCTCCCTTGTCGCATCCTATGCCTCCAAGGCAGAAATGCACCTTCCTCACCAGAGTAACAGAGACAAGGGAGAAAGGAGAGGTCCAGGAGGATGGGGGTACAGGGGATGAACCAAAGATATGGAGGCGGAGGTGGTTGTTTAACACCATATGAAGGAGGACCGGGGACATCCCAAGGGTGGTCAGGGACGCGGCAAACGGGCCTCACCGGTATCGGGGTCTCCCAGGAAGGCGTCCTCGTCCTTGCGGCCCCTCAGCGGAGCCGCGGGCGCCGGCTCATCCTCCGGCAGCCGCGGGAAGCTGGTGATGCTCATATAGTCCACTGGCGAGTAGGCGCCCAGGGCGCTCTCCTGGCTGGCCTCGCTCTCTGCCGCCATCCTCACTTGCACCCCGCCAGCGCAGCGCCTGCCGGAAGTGGCTGCGGCGGGGGTTGGGGGATGCGAGGGCGGAGGGCGGGGCCTGAGCCCCTGGACAGCCGGGAGGGGGCGCCCCCTCCCTCGGCAGAGTCCTGGTCTGACTCGCCCCCGCCTGCTTAGAGCCGTCAGCCCGCAGTGGGCACGCAGGTGCAGGTGGATGCGGAGCCGCGAGGGCGGTGGAGGGTTGGGGATCTCTGTAATCGCGACCACAGTGGCTGCAGGCCCTTCATGCAACCCCGGGGTCAAAACCCTTTCTCCTTACTATCTACTCTTCTCAGACTCCAGACTCTTTCCTGGGACCATAGACTTTTTCACTGACCGCAAACCCTTTTTCAACTCCAAATCTGTTTCTGGTCTTAAATTCCCGGACCGCAAGCCTCTTCTTGAACTCCAAGATCCTCCTCCTCCAATCTCAGTCTGTTCCTCCTTTCAACTTCCAACTCATCTTCACCGCATCCCCAGGCATCTCAAAACCCCAGGCCCTACTTCGTCCCTAGAACACTTTGAACAAAAGATCTCTCTTCTGACATTAGATTCCTTTCTGCACACTGATACTTCTCAGGCTCCTCTTTCCAATCACAACCCTTTCTCCTCAGCATAAGAGAGTGAGCCTCAAGCTTTAGTGCCTATTAGAATCTTTGAAAGCAAACGTCTAGAGTCCACTCAAGAGATAATTCATTCAGTAGGCTGTAAAAATGTCTTTGGAACCTGAATATGTACCATCATTTAAAGAGTTTTTGATGTGGTTCTGGAAAGGATTTTTTTGTTTGTTTGTTTGGTTTGGCGACGAGACCCAGTTATGAATGGAAAGGATGTTTTTGAGAAAGAAGTAACGATGGTGTGGTTGGTAGGGCAGGAGGTGGATGGGATGAGGAGGGTAAAAGGGTGAGAATGGGTCTCTGTAGTCTAAATTCTATTTCTGGTACAACTGCTCACAACTACCTGATCTTGAGTAAGACAATCTCTTTGAGTATAAGTTTCCTCATCTGTAATATGGAAAAAAATAATAGTATACATCTTAGAGGATTTTCATGAAGATTAAGGGATGGAAGATGCTCCTTTGTGTGTGTAGGATTTGGCACCTACTCAATAAATGTGATCATCATTATCATAATCACCTTCATTTTGTGGATTCTCATCCTACCCAAACCCATTTATCCTCTCCCTACTGTTAGGAATTCCAAACACACTACAACTTTCACCACATTCAAGGATGAGGGAGGTTTCCCCTCTCTTTTAAGGCCTCTAGTCCAAACTATTGTGCAACCCACAAGCAGAGGGACTAGCTGATTAAGCCCCTGGACACATGCCCCCTCCTTCTGCAACCCCCACTCCAGGCCCAGAGGCAATTTAATTGTTTTAGTTATTTACTATGTGCACAACAGCTGCAGTGCCGCCTATAGACAGGAGGGGGCAGAAGTGGGTTGGAGCTGCTGTAGGGTTTGGAATTAAATCTTGCCAGAGAGGGCAAGGGAGGGAGGGAAGGCAGCTTAGAGCTGTGTGGTGTGTGGTGGGGAGTGAGGATGATGAACCTCTTTACATCTATAGGTATACTTCCATGTGTTTTTCTCCCCCAAAGAAAGGCTCTTACCTTCTGAATGAGGTCTGTAGGGCCTATAATACTACAGTGATGACCAATCCTCTCAGTGGGACCCAAATAACAGCTGTTTCCCCCAGTGATGTCCATTCTTTCAGCATAGTTGGAAGTCCTTCAGTGAGATTTGAGTCCTTTCACAAAAGTCCAAATCACCTTAATAGATATCTCCCAGGGGAAAATCCATGTCCCTTCTATAGGGTTAGTGCCCTTCAATGTCATTCATATACTATTAGCAGGGCCCAGAGCCCTTCTGTGGAATTTAAGATTTTCCAGCAAGATCTGTGCTCCTTCATTGGAGTCCATGTACATTCAGTAAAGTGTGTTTCCCTGCAATGCAATTGATGCCTCCTCAATGAAGTATCTATCCCCTCGCTGGGGTCCATGTCCACTCCATAAGCTCTGTGCTTTCAGTGAGCCTTGAGATCCTCCCCTCAGGATTGGGTAGGCTCTGGATCACATGTGTGACCACAGGGAGATGTTTTCCACCTTAATGAGGCAGATGGTCAACTGGGCAAAAAACAGGGGAGGAGGTGGGGAGGGAGGGCTAGATGGGATCACAAGTTCTATGTAGGCACCAAGAGGCAGGTGCTGCTTGCTTTAGACCTCAGAATCAATTTTTTTTTAAGAGAGAAGGACAGTGTGTGTGAGAGAGAGACACAGAGAGAATCAATTTTTATTGAGTTTTTCACATGGCTTTCATTGCTCTGACACTTAGTTGTATATGTGGGTTCTGGGGTTTGAACCCTTGTACTTGCACATGCCAGGCAAGCACTGTAACCACCGAGCCACTGCTCCAGCCCCTCAGAATCACTTTTGGAGTTAAATATTTAAGAATCTTTCTCGACTTCACAGCCAGTCTCTGAACTGATTTGTGCAGAGGTCCCTTCTTGGTGATGAGCACTTATAGAAGTTGGAGGATCCTGCCTGGCTGCTTCTTTCTGGGTGAACATAATACAGGGAGGAAAGAGATAACAGCTCAAGCTGTGCCAGGTGGGAGGTGTCCCTTGGTGAAATAAAGAAATTGGGAAGCAAAGAAGAGAATGTAATTATTCCTCCTATTTGCATGGACTGGCATTTTACAAACCTTTGCTTCAACCTGAAGGAATAAAAACAGACCTGAATCAGGGACCATAGATTTGGCACTAATTTGGATGTTTTTCACTGTGACCTTGTGAAAGTTACTTCCCTTTCCTGTATTTACCATTTGTGCAACAAGCAGGTGAATTTTTTAGCCAAGACCAAAGGCTCCTCCTAGTCTTCGCTTGATGAGTCTTGTACTTTAGATCTAGGTGGAGATTTATGGAGGCAAAGAGAATGAAAACATGGCCTCAGAGGTGGGAGAAAATCAGAAGTGGCCCCTTGGCTAGAAGAAGGGTAGGGTCCTGTCTTGAGGGCTGTGACATCAAAGTCATGGAGGAGGTTTTTTGTTTTTTGTTTTTTGTACCAGGCATTGAAGCCAGGGGTACTTATTCACTGAGACACATCCCCAGTCCTTTTTTATTTGTAGACAGAGTCTCACTAAGTTGTTTAGGGGCTTACTAAGTTGCTGAGGCCGGCTTTGAACTTGTGATCCTTCTGCTTCAACCTCCTGAGTTGCTGGGATTGCAGAAGTGCACCATTGCACCCGGCCGGAGGAGTTTTTCTTGAGGAACGGAGTGGCGGGTATTTCTGAGTGGGGGAAACTTTGTTACTTAGATGGGACTGTACTCCATCCAGATGGCTTTGCAACTCGGTGGAGTGACAGTCAGGGTTATGCAATCAGACTACCGGGAGGCTCCAAGACTTGACCCAACTCCTCTCTATAGCCTAGCCCTTTTCCGCTGGAGTCCCGCCCTAACCCAACCCCTCGGCTGTCGCTCCGAGACCCCAACTTGGTCACTCCACGGGTCTGCCTCCTCTCGTGTCACATCCAGCAGGCTACTCCCCATCAGTCCATGGTTCCACCTCCTCTCCTGTCACGCCTGGCCCCGCCCCTCTCCTGTCATTCCAAGGTTCCACCCTCTCTCCTGTCGTGCCCAATCCCGCCCCTTCTGCTTTCACTTTACGGCCCCACCTCTTCCGGCAAGACAGCTACGCCCCTATCTTTTGATTTTTTGCCTTAGCTCTGGCTTTGCTAACCCTGGCCCCGCCC
Source organism: Aplodontia rufa (assembly GCA_004027875.1). Taxonomy (NCBI): domain Eukaryota; kingdom Metazoa; phylum Chordata; class Mammalia; order Rodentia; family Aplodontiidae; genus Aplodontia; species Aplodontia rufa. The sequence goes on along the minus strand of PVKS010010446.1, from coordinate 7,158 downwards.
CCAGGAATTGCCCCGCCCATTACTGAACCCCAAGCCCCGCCCCAACCATAGACCACGCCCATCGCCTGAGGCTCCGCCTCTAGGATCGGCCTGTTTTCCCCGCCCGGCCACCCGCGGCGACCGCGCAGGCGACCGGTGCGCTCAGAACTTGGCGTGATGGGGCTTCCAGAGGAGCGGGGTCGGAACGGCAGTGGAAGCGGGGGCCAGGAGGAAGCTGGAGCCGGGGTCCGGGCACGGAGTTGGTCTCCGCCGCCCGAGGTCAGCCGTTCGGCGCACGTCCCCTCGCTGCAGCGCTACCACGAGCTGCACCGGCGCTCTGTGGAGGAGCCTCGGGGTGAGGCTGGGCCCCGGCGAGCCTGGGGGGCGCCCAAGAGGAGAGGGGCGGGAGCTCCCTGGGAGTTTGGGGGTTCTGTGAGGAGATGGAGGTTCCCCGACGGAAGAATTGCAGCTCTTTGAGGCGATGGAAAGGGGATTCCGGGAGCAGATGGGGTTCTGAGGAGAACGGGGCTTATGAGCCGAGGGTTCCCTCGAAGCTGGGGAGTTCCTTGGGACTTGGCAGTTTCTTGAGGAGGTGGGCGTTCCGTGAGGGAAGAGGGGAGGTTCCTTGAGGAGATCGTAAGAGCGGAGTTTTCATGAGGAGAGCGCAAGTTCCGTGAGGTGAGCAGAGGGGCTCGGGGGACGAAGTGACATCTTGAGGGGAGGAGGGCCACCAAGACAGGTCTTTGCCTCCCCGTCGACCGACTCACCCAATGCCTCCTGAGACCTGTAACTTGCGAACTAGTCCCAGTTCAAGGGCAATAACGGGTCTGGTTCCCATCTTGGGAATTCTAGATTTTTTTTTTTAAATATATATCAGCAGTCCCCGTAAATCACCTAACTTAAAACTGAATAAGTCACTAAAATATCAAGTTTCTTTTAAGAATTTGGGCCAGGATTGGACTAACTCAGATTCTGATAGTTGGCTCCATGTCTTTAAAAAATGTGCCAGGAAAATGCCCTGACTTTACCTTTAGTCTGGTAAAGGAGCAAAACTGCAGCCCGGTTGGGAGGCAGTGTGATACTTGGTAGTGGGACAAGCACCCAGCACAAATCACACCAAGAAAAACCTAGACTTAGACCCTGGCTCTGTCATTCATTTATGCAGATTGTTAAACCCTCTGAAATTCCTTTCATCTATAAGATAGGAATATAATAGTTACCTCATAGTCTTGTATGAAGACTAAAGTGGGTAATAAAGTATGCATTATAGACTGCCTGGTACACGATAGACATTCAATAAATGGTGTTGTAGCTGGACAGCAGCTACAACATGGATGAAGCAGTAATTGAGTAATGCAAGATAATATTGAATCGAGTGTGAAATGGTTGATTGCTACAGGCAGTGTCCAAGTTTGAGTCCTCAGACCTCTTTTTACTGCTTTTCTTTTTATATTTTTCACCCATCACAAGTTCATCTGTTTCACAGGGGTGAGCTTTACTACCACAATAATTCCTGTTCTGTATTTCTAGCCCTACACCCAGCATTTCACTTATGCTTTGTTCCAAAATTTCAAAGAACTGTAGACTATTTGTGTTTATGCACCATAATGTCATACCATATTCAAAATGACTGTGAATGGGATTGATCAATTTCACCTCCCAAACCCATTCTCTATGCTAATTTTCTTATTCCTGCCAGTATCAAATGGCACTGTACCAAACTAAATCTCTTCCATCAGACCCTCCCCTAATAAGATCTATCTATATATCTTACCTATTTACAGATTGCTTACTGCTTGCCAAGCACAATTCCAGTTTGATTTGATGTGGAGACTATTTGTTCCACATTTTACAGACAAGGAAACTGAATCTTAAAGGGGTTAACTAACTTGCACAAGGTCCTAAAGCTAGTTAGTGGTGGAGTTGGGATTTGAGCCAACAGTCTTGAGTGCACAACCTGTCCTCCTAATAGTAATTCTGTTATTTACAGTATGCTTTTCACTAAATATTGTCAAATACTTCAAAATTTCTTTTGAATTTACCTTTTCTTCCTTTCCCACAAATATTTTGTTGTTGTTTGTGGTGCTATGGAAGGGACCCAGAGCCTCACACGTGCTAGGCAGGTGCTCTGCCACTGAACTACATCACCACTACCCCCATGGACATTTTAAATTAACCAAGCAGCTTCCTACTTTATTCTTTCTTCCTTAATCTTACCATCTTCCATCTTACCAGTAGATTATCTAAACATTACATTCTATAAACACTGCTTTCACCTTATTGCCAAAACTGTCAATAGTTTCCTATTTCCTACAGTTTCAAGTTCTGCTTTTCTCTCAAGTTCTCTGTATAATCTAACACCACCCCTTCATCCTTATCTCCTACTGCTCCCTGCCCCAACCCTCATTCACAGGTCATTTTCCTTTATAGCCTGGATACATAAAGTCCGTTCCTACCACGTTGCCTTTGCCTATTTCCTTCTGCTCCTCTTTACCAAATCAAACTCTACCAGTTCCACAGAGCATTCATTCCCTGGTCATTCCAGTTTGTGTTCATCTTTTCCTCTTCGAAATTCATTATTTAGAACATGTGCCAAGGAAACATCCAGATTCTAAACACACACACACACACACACACACACACACGCATGCACACGCATGCACATGCATACACACACATGCCTGAAAAAAAATAAGTGAACATAAAACTCAGTTTTCTTCATTCCTTGTTGATGGACAAATATGATTCATAAATAGTTTTATATAATGTGTATACTATTATCATTTAAAATACATTTGAATACATATATTCTTATGATTTCCTGTATAGTCCTTGGGGAGAGTTTCCTATGCTTCCTGAACTTCATTTTTCTCCTCTATGAAATTTGGGACATATTTACTTCATTGGACCATAACATATACTCATAAAGATTAAAGGAGATTTGTTCATTCCTGATACATGAATGACATTCACTAAATGCCAATTCCCATTTTATTTCTTTTTAATGGACATTCAGAGTTCTGTTACATTACTTGTTTTACTTGTTTTCATCAGTTAATAGTTGTTGAGCTTTTGAGTCATTTCCAGTTTTACTATTATAAATAGTGTTGATATAAATATCTCTTAAGTAATCATTTTTCCCCTTTAAGGATATTTTCTTGGAGTATATTCTCCAAAGTTGAGTTAGCAGATAAAAGGGTCTAAAAAGTTTTATGGCTCTTGTCAGTCATTGCTCTGTTATCTAATAAGAGTATATTGATTTTTCTTATTATTATATAAAGTATCTGTTTTCTCAGGGCATTGGGCTTAATTTTTTTTAATCTTTGCTAGTTTTATAAGTATAGAATGGCATCATGAGGTTGATTTAATTGGAATTTCTTTAATAGATCGAAAGGTTATATACCATGTGATTTAGCTTTCAATTATATTGTCTTCTATATTCAAAACTATTTCATTTGTTAGTCTTTTCTCTCTCACTAGATTGCATAAATTTGTTTGATTGTTTTTGAGATGAGGTCTTCTTATGTTAGCTAGATTTGTCTTGAGCTTGTGGGTTTAAGCAATACTCTGGCCTCAGTATCCTAAGTAACTGGAACTATAGGTATGTACCACCAAGACTGACTTAAATTGTATAAATTCTAAATCATAACCCTGAACAAATTACTTGGTCTTTATAAATGAAATGATGGGAGGAGCAATAAAAATATGGAAAAATTAATTTAAAAAAATTTTAAAAGAGGGACTGGAGCAATGGCTCAGCAGTTTCAGCACTTGCCTCGCATGCTGGGTTCAAACCCCAGCACCATGTACGCAACAAAATGTTGTAGCAACAAACGCCAAATGAAAATTAAATAAAATTGATTCTTTCTCTCTCTCTCTCTGTTTCTTTCTCTCTCTCACTGTCCCTCTCTCTCTTCAAAAAAATTTTTAAAAAAAGAAATGAAATGAGAGGGTGATGATCTCTAAGGTTTCTAAGTCCTGATCCAGTTCTCAGAATATACTAAATTCTCTAAATTCACTTGTTTTACCTATTGAGTATATTTTCTACAGAATATCAAAGCAGATATTTTAAGAATATAAATCTGATCATGTCACTCTCTTGCTTAAAACCATTCAATGTTTTTCTATTACTCTTGGAATCAATACCAAATTCCTTATCATACACAGAAGAATTGTGCGATCTGCCCATTTATATATCAACTCCAGCAAAAATTCCTGCTATTCTTTCCTTTATTCTCTGTGTCTCAATCTCAGGGAATTTCTCTTAACCTAAACCCTTGATTTCCACCCATTTACTTGTAGCACTCACTTATTTGGTGATGGAGAAAAATTGCTATTCATCTTTTGGACTTTAGCAAAAATGTCTTCCTCAGGTAAATTCAAATGTTGACTTAGCAAATTATGTAACCTTGGATAAGTTATTTAACTTCTCTGAACCTTGATTTTCAAGTTGGTAAAGTGAGAGTTGTGGTAAAGATTAAATGAGAAATACATTCAAGGAGCTTAAAGTAACTTCTGGCACATAGTAACACTTGTGCAAATAGTAGTATAAGAAGATGCTCAATAAATAATTGCTAAGAGAAAATGAACAAATAAAAAGAAAAAAAGATGGTTATGGAAGGCTCTGTGAGTAAAGAATTTCTTCCTTTGATTAATTATGATACTGAAACATTTACTAACTGCCTACAATGTACAAGGCATAGTAATAGGCAATGCAGTTATGATTTGAATAGATTTTGAAAAATGGATAGACAGTTTCGAGGACAGAAGGAATAATTTGAATGAAGATTCAGCCCTGAGACTAGAAGGTAGGTGAAGAATGGTAGGTGATACTATTATAATGATAAAGGAGGGATCTAAGTGGTGGGTTCTAGAACAGGGAAATTATAACTTGGTCATGTGCATAGACTGGAAAGCCATCTGAGAATAAATATGTCTGAAAAGCTTAGTGATTCCTGGGCTTCTCTTTTTGTTACAGAGTTTTGGGGGGAGATTGCCAAGGAATTTTACTGGAAGATTCCATGCTCTGGCCCATTCCTCCAGTACAACTTTGATGTGACTAAAGGGAAAATTTTCATTGAGTGGATGAAAGGAGCAACTACCAACATCTGCTACAATGTGCTGGATCGAAATGTCCATGAGAAAAAACTTGGAGATAAAGTTGCTTTTTACTGGTAAAAATATTTATCTTACAGTCTGTGGCAGATAAAAAGTTACCTGTTACCTGGTTCATTGGTGCGTGCCTGCAATCCCAGTGGCTGGGGAGGCTGAGGCAGGTGGATCACAAGTACAAGGCCAACCTCAGCAACTTAGTGAGACCCTGTCTCAAAATAAAAACTAAAAAGGATGTGGTTCAGTGGATAAGTGCCCCTGGGGTCAATCCCTGGTACAAAAAAAAAAAAAAAAAAAAAAAAAAAGAGTCATCCTTATTTTCGTATAGTGTTTCATAGTTTACAAAATGCTTTAAAATCTATTAATTCATTTGATGCTTACATGCTTCATTTGATGTTCTACAATCCAGTAGAACAAAGTATCAATGAAGAAAAATACTTAAAGGAAATTGAATCACTTCCTTCAAATTATATAACTAGTAAGTGACAGAGCTGACATTCAGAACCAAGTGTCTTAACTGCTAATGTTCTTGGCTTGTGGTTGGAGAAGGAAGACAATGGGTAAGTGGAAAAGAACAGAACTACATAGCTTTTTTTCTCGCTTGCTTTGGGAGGAGAGTGGGGATATTGGAGTTTTTACCACCACTGTCACTGTTATAATTACCTTTTATTGAGTTATGTGACAGACATATGCTTAAGTGCTTAACAAATATCTCATTTGATGTTCACAACAACTTCAAAAAAGTTTGTTTTCCTCATTTTTACATATGGAAAAACAAATTCTGAGAAGTTCAGTGTCTTATTTGAAGTCAAACCTAGCAAAAAGCAGACCTGTGATTCAGATCCAGGCAGTGTAATTAAAGTGCTTAAACTCTTAACCATGACCCTATAGTACTACTCTAAATCCTATCAGCTTTGTAAAATAAGTATTCTTAGATCCATTTGACAAGTGTAGAAATGAAGCATAGAAGGGTTACATAATGAATAAGGTCAAAGAGTTAGTGATACTGCCAAAATTCAAATCCAAATCTGTCTGACTCCTTGTTTGTACCATTAGGCCCTGCAGCCTCTCTATGGGAACTTTCTAAGACCTTCTCCCCCTAGCAACTTAGCTCTCTTGGAGAGAGAATATACTGAATCCAAATAGGGCAGTAAATTCTAGTAATTAAGGTATTGCTTTTGCCAACACATGTGAACATTCTGAGAACTGATCTATTTTTTTTTTAAACAGAGCAGGTTGGATACTTCCTGGAAGAACTAAATTGGCACTCATTCAAAGTTTGAGACCTAATCTGAGTGATAGAAAATTTAAGTTCTTATCCCAACTCTGCCATTAATTTGCTGTGTAACCACAAGCAAGGCATTTATATAATCCAGGCTCAGTTTCCTCTTCTGAAAAATGGGATTAATACTTACACTCTTATCTTCCTCACTGGATTGTTATAAAAATCAAATGAGGTGATATTGTAAAACATTTATTTATTCATTGAGTGGTCGATTATTATATTATTTTTGTTTAATTGGGAATCATTTTACCTCCAAAAGTTCACTGTCTGTTAATGTTTGTTGAGACTCTCCTTAGTTCCTGCTTTAGAATTTATGCTTGAGCTCCAGCTGACACTTGGGCCCACCTCTTAGGTGCCTTAAGGACCAGAAAACATTCAAAGATCTACAGAGGAGATGCTTGTGTCTGAATTTGTTTCCTGGTTTGAAAGAACTCATGCAAGTTTGAAGGGTGCCTGATGAAAAATAGAAGACACAGGCTAGATTTGTTCAATCACTAGAGATTGCTTCAAAATCCCAAGACACTGGTGTTTCAGTGGTTTCCCTACCATCTTTACCTGAACAGGTTTATTTATTTTTTTTTTTTGATGGCAGCTCAGAATCCGTTTATTCTTAAGGCACACGGGTTTATATAGAGGAGGAGGGGAGACAGCCAAGGAATCAATAATCCTTCTAAGGGAGTTGCCAGGTGTTATGTAGATTTCAGTACAGACAAAAGATAGGAACATTCTGTAGTCGATACATTCTGACCCACCCTGTTTGACCTTTTGTATAACAAAGCACT
>PVKS010010445.1:0-60137 GCA_004027875.1 Aplodontia rufa | reverse complement strand
AACAAGAACCAAAGTGTCGATTTAAAACCTGGAAATCATTTTGCCTACCGAGGACACCCTAGTTCTTATAAAATGTACACAGTAAAGTGACATACTTATTTGTTGTAATTCCACCTTCCTTTTGCATGTTTTTCTGTTATAATATTATATCCTTGCTTGAGGTTTGTTTATTATTTATTTATTTATGTTGGTACTAGGATTTGAACCCAAGACACATAAACACTGTACTACATCCTCAGCCCCTGCTTTTTTTCTTTTATTTTGAGACAGGGTCTAAGTTTCTTAGGACCTTGCTAAACTGCTTACACTGGCTTTGAATTTATAATATTCCTATTTCAGCTTCCTGAACCATTTGCACCACCATGCCCAGCTGTTTCAGGCTTGACACTTGTTTTCATTCTTATTTCTTTGACAATGAGCTATGATATCTATGCCAGAAGACAGCTTTTATTCCTCTTACACTAATTTTATTTTTATTTATTTTTTAATTTTTATTTTTTTTTATTCAATAGACATGGTCTTACAATTAGGAGGGGTTCATCATCAAACAATCAAGAACAGCATGCACTAATTTTGTTAATATCAGTCTCAGAAAATGGTAAATTCTTGCTATTTCCTCAAATTCTAGTTAGGACTTCATTTCCCACCTTGTGATTTTCTAATTGACCACATATGCAAAGTGACTATTAGTCATTAAAGTAGAATTTTCCTATAAAAAAGATAAATTTTCTTCTGGTAAAAAGCAATTTCTTAAAAATTAACAAACTCACTGTAATGTGCTGATTCTAAATCCCCTGGAAAAATACCGAGGAGAGGAATAGCAGGATCATATGGTGGGTTCATCCCTATTTTTTTGAGGATTCTCCACACTGCTTTCCAGAGGGGCTGTACCAGTCTGCAGTTCCACCAACAGTGTGTTAGTGTGCCTATCTCTCCACAACCCCTCCAGCATCTATTATTGTTTATTTTCTTCATTTTTGCCAATCTGATAAGCGTGAGGTGATATCTTAATATAGATGTTCACAGTAGTTCAATTTACAATAGCTAAATTATAGAAACAACCCAGGTGTCCCTCACTGGATGAATGGATCCAAAAACTGTGGTACATATATACCATGGAGTTCTACTCAGCAAGTAGAAACAATGATATTGCAGACTTTCAAGGTAAGTGGATGGTTATGGAAGAAACTATGCTGAGTGAAATCAGCATAACCCAGAGAACCAAGGGTTGAATGTCTTTACTCATCTGTGGAGGCTGGAGCTAGACCCCAGCCATTGAGAAAGGAGGTCAATTCTCATGTTTTAAACCTGGATAAGGTGTAATGACATACAACCTAAGGCATTCCTAGAGATGTATTGGGAAGAAGGAGGGGGGAGGGATAAGGGTGGGTAATTGGGGGGCTCTTGAGGGTAAATCTAATTTTCAGAATTTATATATATATATTATATTATTTCATTAGAAGCTTGATTGTTCAACAAATAAATTTCTTAATAAAAAAATTAAACTCAGGCTGGAGTGGTGGCTGAGCGGTTTTGGTGCTTGCCTTGCATGCGCAAATCCACAGGTTCAAACCCCAGCACCAGGTACACAAGGAAGTGTTGGAGCAGCAAAAGCCATGTGAAAAGCTAAATAAAACTGATTCTCTCTCTCTCTCTGTCACTGTCCCTCTCTCTTAAAAAAATAATAAACTCATTGTATTTGATTGATTGAAGTATCTTTGTTCTGTCAGAAAGAATCAACACACAAATACACACACACTCCACAGCCCCCCAAATTCCCCAACTGGGAAATTAATGCAGCTTACATCAAAATGTTTAGTATCTTCATGTATGCTGGCAAATTGAGCTACTAAGTAAACATTCACAAATAAGAAAACCACACTATATTAATCATTAATATAAAAGAATAGTTCAATGTATGAAATGTCCCAGATTCAAAAAGAGTTTACAAATATTTTCTCAAAGAAGTAATTTAAATTCCTGTGAAATATGTTTAAAAATAAGAGCAAATGTGTACAAAAATAAAAGGCAGGACATACAGGGGTTCTAGGAATAAAACACAGGGTGCAGACATGTTTATATACTGTAGATGCTATATTCAAAATAAATTCAATATTCCCAAAATTATTAGAATTAATTTTTTTAATTCTACATATTTTTAAATTTTCAAAAACTATATTTGTAATAATTATCTAAAACATCTTTCCTACTATAAAAAAAGAAGCAAGTGAAGGAAATAGGAGAACAGCTGCTCAACAGTAATACAGGTTTATTCAGAAAAAATCTGCTGAGGGGAATACAGGGAAGCCTGGGACCCACCTGCTACTTGAGCCTGGGATAGATATAGAGAGAATGAGATGGGGGAGGTGTCAAAATGCAAGTTTTCTGATTAAAATGTGCATCTCAGTAGGTTGGGATTTTTCTGATAAGGGCCTAAGTCTATAGATATTGAAATACTGAGTAGGGGGTTTGCTGTCTGTCTCACCTGAGTAGTTTCTGGTAATTTTCCACCTCCATCATCTAGTGCTATTAAACTTTTGAAAAGTAATTCATGCAAGTAATTGAATGTATATATCCAAAGTTATAATTTTGTTATCTGCAGAGATTTCTGTGATGAAAAACTCTGAAGTTGCACATTTTCTGGAACTTCTATTCATACATGTATGTGTTTTTCCTGAGTACTTATCTAGTCATACACCAAGACATGATGTATTAAGGAAAAAATATTACTAAAATGGCCTAATTAAATGATTCAGTTAAGTCAAAGTCAATTTAAAGACAGCCCTGAGCATTTCACATTGGATTTATCAAGACCCAGGACAATTTGCTAGGAAGACACTTATTTACTCCTATGTTACAGTCATTGTTTACTTCTTTCAAGTTCGTAGTTATTGAGCAGATTGTAGTTACACAAACAACAAATAACTTGACCCTAAGTACTATTTTAATGGCAAGAACCGATTACTCTTGATTGATATTTCCCTTCCTCATAAGTATGCAGTCAAAGATGCAGCTAATCTGGCTACCTTGCTTAGATGCCATTTAACAAATTGGGCAAAAGCTATATGTGAATATTGAAATTTCAGTAAAGTGACGGCTTAATGAACCATGGAAAATGAAGAGTGGAAGAGTGGACCAGAAATGATAGTAAAAAATATGTAGTTTTAATTTATGCGCCATTGTGTTGATAGATAAGTATGTGTTTATTTACATTTAAAGACTGCTGTGAGAACAAGTTCAACTTAATTATGTGACTTGGTTTTTCATTTACCTGAATTTATGAAAGCAAAGAATATTGGTTTAGAAAGACTGAAATAGAATTACTGACTGCATCTCAATTAATAACTGTCTTACCAGTCAGTCTACCTCAGGTACTATAAAAACACCTTCTTCTCCAAGATCTCACGTTTGCTTACTGTGAAAACACATGGAAAAGAAGTAGAGTTGTCCCTAAGACCAGATGGATTTCCTAAACGATATCGTTTGTGACACTGATAGATATCTCTTATTAAGAATAATAATGTAATTTCCTAGAATTCCCCTAATAAAGATTAACCACTATTAACTTGGGAGTTCTAGCAATCTGAATACACAATTCATTAAAATCAAACTACTAAGCTGGGGTTTAGCTCAGTGGGAGAGCTGATCTAGCATGCTTGAGGCCCTGGGCTCACATTCCAGTACCTAAAGAAAAAAAAAGAAAGAACAAAAAAGCAAAAAGAAAATCATCAAATCATCAAGAGAAAATAATACATTGGCCATTTTAGTTAATCTTGTGTCAATTTCTTAGGCTATTTTCAATTGCCTATTTTGTCATTCCTTCAGGCAGGACTTGAATTGAAGAAATAGTCTAAATTTGCACTCCAGTATGATTAATAAGAAAATGATCAAACAATGAAATTCCATTCATTTAATGTATATTTATGTTTACATGCATACATGTGCATATATGTATAAATGTGTATATATGGGTGCATATGCACATATGTTCATGAATAAGTGTACATGTGTGTATACATGCATGTATATATTAATTTATATAGCATATATGCTGCATTTATTTTCAGTTTATACTTTTAGTCCCTGTCTCCCATACATTTCCAAATGCAAAATAACAACAGAAAAAAATAATAGGGTGTCAGAATACTACTTAGGCAGGTTCTATTTATTCTACATGCTCAACTGCAACATGCATTCAGAGAGGATGGAAAGAATTACCTTGGAGTAATTCCTGGACTTGTTTGTTTACCATGCACCATGCCTGGTTTTATTGTTATTCTCATAACATGTAATAAAATAATCTAACTTGTGCCACATTATGTTAGTGAATAATTATAAGGCAGCATGACAGCTCTATAATTTCTTGTAATGAAGAATAAAAACAATGAAAACAGCAGGAAAACAGAGCCAAAAGAAATTTTAAAACATTCTATTTCTGATATAACATATGTACTTTGCAATTTTATACTTTAAATTAATGGCATTCATTCCTATAAGTTCCAGGAACTGTCTATATTCAAAGTTTAATATCTATAATGAACATACAATGAAGAAATTGATGTTAAATAATTAATTGGCATTTTAAGTATGTTATAAAACCTCTCAGCTATAGGGACCTAGGAGAAGGCCTAAGGAAGCTTCCTGGGAAGAAGCAATGTTTTAGTTTTTCTTGCATCGCAAGTAGGATAAAATACATTAGTGATGCAAGGGTGTCAATAACTAATGACATAAACTATTTAATATTTATCTTTCCTGCTAGATGCTAAGATGTCTGACTCAGGGTACCTATCAATTCTGTTTTCTTAGTGTTTGGCGTAGAATAAGTGTTTAACAAAACCTGTAAAACGGAGAAATACAATATGAGATGGACAACATATGTGTGAAAGCTTAAGGCAAAGAAATCAGTAACGATTTTTTCTGGAATTAGAAAATTTGGCAAAGGTCCTGTTAATTTGTAAAAACAGAAGTTTATAGTCTTTAGGTACTGGATATTGACTTAAATGTAATTCCAAGGTCTGAGGTTTATTTTACTATGATCATAAACAGTGTGATCAGGCAAAACACTTGTCTGGAGTCCACTGGAGAAAAGTATGAATTTAGGACACTTTGAATTTAAAATTTTAGCATGTAGCACATTACAAACCAATAGCTCTGTAGTTGAAAATGAAGCACTAGATATCAGAAGAAATATCTAACCTCAAATCTATAGTTCTCCATAACTCCATCTACACAGAGAGACAGAAATTTAGCCTTAGATATATTTATTAGATAGATAATTAAAGGTGTGTTAATCAGCTTTCTATTACTGTAATAAATAATTAAGAAGATCAACTTATTAAAAGGTTTATTTTGATTCACAGTGTTGGAGTTTCCAATCTGTTTGAGCAGACCTACTCTTTTTAGGCCTCTGATGTAGGGGTAGAAAGTCACTGTGGGAACATGAGTATGTGATGGATCAAAACTGCTATCTCACAGCTACTATGTGCCTGAATGAAAGAGGAAGGAGAGAGGGTCTCAAAATCCCCTTCAAAGACATAACTTCAAAGACCTAAAGTCCTCTCACTAGGCCCTACCTCCTAAAGTCTCTACCTCCCAATAGCACCATGGGCTGGACAGCAAATCTTTAACACACAAAACTTTGGGGGATATTCAAGATTCAAACTACAGCAGAAGGCATGATAAAATTTCTAAACAATAGAAATTATCTAGAATGAAATTTAGAATAAATTAAAAATTAGAATATACTTCTAAATTGTTGATACATGTATTAATTTTAATATTTCAATGTGTCTTAGCCAACAATATTACAAAGAACACAAATATATGCCATGATTCTGTAAAAGTAAGCACATTTTGACTATTTTTGGAACTGATTTTCTTCCGCTCAAATCTAGACCAAAAAGCTAATGTTCAAGGAAAAAATCAGGAACTAATTTTCTCCTAACAATGGCAGCTGATATTTCCAATAAGCAGTCACTTGATGTATTGATTGAGCCTCATTCACATCATTTAGGGAACTCATATTGACAAAGGATGTGAGATTTAATTACTTTTATTCCTTTTCATTCAGTAAGTGGTCCTATCCAAAAATCTCATGCATCAGGAATATTCAAACAAATTAAAGAATAACATATTTCAATAATAAATGTATAAACAGTATTAGTATATCAACTCAGGGCACAAAAGAAAACTTTATAAAACTGAATATTCTCTTTTCCTTGATCAGAATATTTAGTATATAAATTTATATTCACATCGAATTAATCTCTGAATGAAATTCAGCTAAAATCAAATTCTTGAGTGTTTTCTTATTTATGATAAATAATCAAATTAATTCTAAAGACTTATATAATACAAATGCTGAACTCAGGATGAAAAATGATGTAGAGAAATCCTTGCCCTATCTGTCATATGGAGAGCATGCATCTACTAAACTGTGGTTGAATGAGAGAATGAATTAAAGCAGAAGCTGGGAGGGTTGCAAGAGTGAGAAAAGAACCCTGTTAGACACAATGCAATGGGTAGAACAGATATGGATTAAATTCCTCTGGAAATAGCTCCCTCAATGGTGCAAAATATTATTTTAGAATTCTGAAGAAGGTGTAACCTGTGGGTAACCATAGCAACATCAAGTGTCAAAATCAAACCCAGCTACCGACTCCCCATTTTAAAGGCAAAGCAGAAGAAAGTCATGCACATTTTCAGGCGAAAGAAAATCTGTTTACCATAGTCATTGTCATCCCATACAAGAGGTCTAGACTGGTTTAATTTTGTGTATGTGCTCCTAGGGATTGAACTTTGGTCCTCATGCATGCTAAGTAAGCATTCTATCACTGAGCTACATGCCCCCAAGAGGTCTAGATATTACAATAAAGAGCGTAAGGCACTTGAGAAGATCATAAGAAAGACAAACTGCCAAGAGACAAACATGACTAACTATTCAAAATTTAGATCTACACAGATATTGAGTCTCTTTCACGAAAAAAATTTGAACATGAATAATTTAAAGGCAGACATCAAGTGAGATCAGCAGGAAAATTTTACAAAAAATACCAACATTACAAAAAAAATGAAACCTTGAAAATATAGCAATATAGATAATAATGCAGTAACATAGAAAAATGTAGAAATGGAGATAAAATATTCTATCAATGAGTTTCTTGGTAGAGTTAATTCAGATAAGGAAAGAATAAATCAATTATAAATTCTAAAGCCCAAAAGAAATTAGCCCATAGAAACACAAAGAAAATAAAAATTGAAAGAGCATACATGAGTTGTAGTCTAATTAAATAGTGTAATATTCTCTTAACTGGCACATCAGACATGAAAAGGGAGAAACTGATAGAAGAAAAATAGAGGCTGAATAAAAATGAAGAGGCTGAATCATCTAAAAATGTAATCACACACCAAAACAGATCCAAGAAGCTTGAAGATCAGTAAGCAAACTAATCATTTTATGAATTTTCTATGTTCTCATGAATTGAAAGACAACATCTCAGTAACAAACCTATCTTTTTGAGCCCCACATCTAATTTCTCCATTGTTTAATGCTGAGTCTGCATTTTCCAACCCATTCATAACTGCATTCTGGAAAGCTGTGCCAGTAAGAGGCCCTGATGAGAGATCGGATGGTAAGAGAACGGGAGAAGCCACTCTCTTCTCTTTTTGTTATTTGGCAGTGTTTACAAATATGCACGTCTGTTAAAAGCGTCCAGCTTTAACCAGCTTTAACTTTCTTTGTTCTTTTTTTTTTATTTAAGAGAGAGGGACAGTGAGAGGGAGAGAGAGAGAGAGAGAGAGAGAGAGAGAGAAATGTTTATTTAGTTTTTCATAACCTTAGTTGCTCTGAGACTTCATTGTGTCCGTGGTGCTGGAGTTTGAACCCGTGTACTCCTGCATGCCAGGCAAGTGCCCTAATCGCCTAGCCACTGCTCCAGGCCCTCAACTTTCTTTATTCCAGCAAGGTGGAACCCAGTATCTTAGAATGCTCTGACACCTCCTCACTTTAATTCTTTCTGCTGGGTAGGGGTGGCCGGTGGCTGCTGTTTATTGCATACAGTAATGACAGAATCATTGCCCCCTTTTCTCCCTCAGCACTCTCAGTTTTCACTAAATTGTCAGAAGTTCTCCTGACAGGACACTGACTAATAAAAAAAAAAAAAACGCACAAGGGAAATGGGTAGCTCTCTTCTTTTGTTTGTTGAATCATGTGTTGTTTGGACTAAAGTCACATGGATATTCATACACACACACACACACACACACACACACAACTTAGAACAAGAGACAAATAATGAATTATGTCATAAGTTGTAATGTAAACATACTTGTATTTAAAAAAGAAGTATTAGATAATAGAAGAACTAGCACACTATAAAAGGCATATAGCTACCCATATGTACCTTCAGAAAAGTATTCAAGCATCACTGTGCCTACCAGAAAAGTGCTTACAAACTGATCAGTAGAAATGTGCTCTGTGATAAGCCTGCAGGGAAAGTTCCACAGCAGGAGAAATGTAGGCTGAAGTAACATTTCTGACTGTGCCCCTTGCTTTCTCTAGAGTTGGCATATATTTTTCATTTAACTCCACAAAGCACATATTTATAAGGAACGTATATTCTCATCTTTTTTTAGAGACTAGGGGAAAATAAGAAGCTTTATTCAATATCAACCTATTTTTGTATGAATTTTTGTTGCTTCCATTACACTATTTGTTTTTGACTTTGAATGACTCATTTTCAAAAGAAGTAATGCTGGAAGATTGTATAAATCACACATACATTATAATATCTACAGAGGTTTGGTTCATGGTATACCCTAACCATGTATGGACATTTAGATTTAATTTTATTAGAATTAGATAAAATTAAAAAATTTAGCTCCTGATTAACACTAGCTACATTTTCAATATTCAATGGCCACATATGACTAATGGCTACCAAATTATAAACCATAGATACAGAACATTGCTACTGTTGTAGACAATTATTTTGAGCAACAATGATTTAGAATATAAGATATTTGCAAAGGGAAAGTAAACACATTCTTTATGCTCTCTAAAATCAATTCTGTCATTTCCAACTTTGTTCTTTAATGCATTTCAAGGGCATGTCACAGAATTTCTGAAATTAGTTTCCAAATGATAAAGTAACAAGTATAAGATCTTCAGGCCAGATGCCTACAAAACTTAAAATGAAACAATGCATCAAGATTTCTTGAGCATACTGACAAATAAATAAATGGAACAGTCGGAATTCAGGCAATGTATCTCAAAATGGAAATACTGAATAAAATTCAGAACAAAGATAAATACATATTGGAAATTATTACCTAGAATCTGTGAAATATCTAAAAAAGCAATCATTAGTTTAATGAAACAGGAATGAATCATCAAAATCACTTTAATGAAGGAGCAGGAAAACCATAAAGATGCTAAAACTCATCTCCATACAGAGCACTTTCACGATACGCCTAAGAAAAAGAAATGAATTGAATGGTGCTTTTAAAAAACCACTCTAGACATCAAGAGAAAGAAACCTGCCCCATTTCTCCAGCAAGAAGTTAAAATAAGAAAGAAAAAAGTCTTGGAAAAATGACTGGTTACACTCATGTTCATGATGGCTGATCCACAGCCAGCAAGAATGATTGCTGTCAATCATGGAGCCACTCACAGAGTCCAGCAAGTGACACCTGATGCCACCTCCAGGGGTAGAGTCCTACCAGCATAAGCCAAAGAACAAAACGCATCCCAGTGCCCACCACCAGGGTCAGCAGTTCCTGAGGTCAACTCTCTGCACAGTGTGCGGATGTGGGACACTGAATGGATCCTTATTTTACTCGGAGCAAAGGCACAACAACAGCAGCTTCAATAAGGAGAATCCCCTAGAGCCAGCAGCCTTCACCTTCCTCCTCATGTGGGCAGACCCTCAGCCTGTGTGCTCTTCGCTGCGGGTAAACCGTCTCTTTCCCTCCTTGCAGTGGCAGTGGACAGGTGCCTACACCAAACTCAGAATAGGGAAAGACATTTCCAAACAAGAGTGCCTGCCTAGTGTAGGCAATAAGAGCTCTGGATCTATATGTAAGAAGCTTTTCCAGGCCTGAAGCACCTTCTTCAAGGACCAGGGAAGGGCTGTTGGGCTGCACGGGATTGCTTTTCCCAGCACATGGTCTGGTAAATTCATTCCTTTTCAACTGTTTGAGCTTCCCCACCTGTCATAGGATGATAATACTGTGGGTTTATTTATTCGTTTTTCCTTTTTAAGTAACTCAGAAGATCATTGGGAGAACAAATAAAATATCTGCTACAAACAAACAAACTTTTCAAGGAGGTGCTACTGAAATACAGGTTATTGTTATCATTATCCAAAACACGAATTTGTCAACTTCTTGTTAACAACATGAATGTAGGTAAAGTACGGTGGTGGAATTAGACTTAGTCGTTGTTGACTAATGCACTTGCTTTCCTGATTTTATCACAGCCCTGGAGACTTCAATCCTAACAGCCAGTTATGTGATGAAATAGCTAAAATGCTGATTGCATCTATTACAAATACTGTCATTTGGAGGAAATGTGTGCAGATTCCCATGAGAAAACACAAGAGATTCAGGGGAAAATAGTTAATATCTAGTTTGCTTCCTTGAATTCTGCCTCGAAATGTAGAAAACTGGCAAAATATATTTCACAGGCTACGAAATAAAGTTCTAATTGCTTCTGGGATATTTCTAGCTTGAGGCCAGTGGCCTTCAGTTAACCTACTCTGGAACATTTGCTCCCCTCCAGAGACATTATTTAATTATAATACCGCTAAGAATAAGCATTAGCTACCACTTATAAAGTACTCTTACACGTCACCACTTACGTTAGCATTTTTTTTAGGCTAATCTGGTAAGGCTGATTTCACCCTATCATCAAAGAAGCCATGATTTTTAAAAGTGAAATGATTTATTTTGGAGACACAGCATGAACAAATGGACTACACAAAGTCTTCATGTCCCACTCCAAATTTCAAGCTTTTCCAAAGCGCTGCTGCCTCAAAAGAATTGAAAAATGAAAGTAGATGTGACTATTCCTAGCTACTTCTCTAGACACTAGTGCTTTGGAAAAGGATCGTAATTTTCTACTGGAAAAAATGTATAAAGATGCAGAAAGGGAAATCTAGTTAACAGTTTGTTTGAGGGAAGCTAACATCAACATCCAGATTCAAATCATGATGGAAAAAAATTAGACAAAACACATAAATGAAAAGTAACATTTTTAAGAAATCACAGTAAATCTAAATTAATCGTTAGAGATGGCGGAAGACAATTTTAAGTAATATAAATAAAAGCTTACCTTTTATAACCACAATAAAATGTAAAATAAGAATTGCGAAGTCAGACGAGCAATGAACTTATAGGCAACAACACCATTTCGAAAACTATAAAAGAAGGCACTTTCAACTTGTATTTTGAGAATCTATAAAATGAAATTGAAAAGGAGGTTTCAGGCTATAGATACCATGTCACTTTTATAATGTTCAGTGTCATTTCTCTTGGAGACAAAATAGCCCACATTCTTTTACCTAAGTTGGAGTTTCAGTCATAGCACTCAATGGTTCCAGGAAGAAAAAAATAATATGTCAGTACATTGTTTTTCATTGTTAGAGGGAAATATGGCTTCCTATTAAATACTTGACATTTCTACATAAAGTGCTTCCTTTGACTAATTGCCCTGGCAAGTCACAGTAATTCTGCCTTATGTGTTAAATAATGAAAAAGAAAATTTAGAGGAAAAAAAAAATAAAACCCTTAGTAATTTTGACATTAAAATTTAAGCTTATCCACCAAAGAGAGTGTCCCTATTGTCTTAGTAAATTTAAGCAAAATTAATATTCTTTGAATAAGCTGAAAATAAAATGTTTAGACTCTGGAGACTTTAACTTCTGAATACAAATATATATGTAAGCAAATACATGGGTCAGCGCTAAAGTAGTGCTTAGAGAGAAAAGTATGACTACAAATGCATATGTTTTAGATCAGAAAGATCTCAAATTAGTAGCCTAACCTTCCATATTAAGAAACTGGAAAAGAAAAGCGAATCCCACCCACAGCCAGTCAAAGTAACAAAATAAAGGTATCTTTTATTGACTCCCTGTGTGCTTGTCCCTTGAGTTTGGCTGGTGAATTTTATCAGTTCCTCAATCCTGAATGTTGACAATGATGATAAAAGTTATATATATATTCATACTCAATTACAGTTTACCCAGTTTCTCTTCTTTTCTTTTTTTTCGTTCTTTTCTTCTGTATACCATGCAGTTTAACAAAAGCACCTTAAGTATTGCTGTTAAATTCTTTAAGGCAGGGAGATTTTCATTGTAACCAATGTTATGGAGTTTGTGGAGGTGGTTTTAAATATTTTTATGCATTTAATCAACATGTGCCTTTGGATTGGAGTGCTCCATCCACTTGCCTTTAATGTAATTACTGATTAAGGTAGGTGTTTTGTTTTTAAGAGAGAAGAACAATGAGAGAGAGAGAGAGAGATAATTAATTTTTACTGAGTTTTTCCATGGCTTTTGTTGCTCTGACACTTAGTTGTGTACATAGGTGCTGGGGTTTGAACCCGTGTACTGGAGCATGCCGGGAAAGCTCCGTAACCACTGAGCCACCGCTCCAGCCCGAGGCAGGTTTTATTTGTCATTTTGCCATTGTTTTTTCCAGGTCTTAGGTAGTTGTTATTCATCTGTTCCTCCATTACTGTCTGCTTTTGTCTTGAATAGTATTTCCTATTGTACAATTTAGATTCTGTTTTCCTTTCTATATTTTTTAATTGCTTTTTAAGTGGTTTTTATGAAGATGACTATATCTTAATTATAACAATTGTTGAGTTAATTCCAGTGTATGTCAAAAGAATACCACTGTACTTCTACAGAACTCTCATTCCTCCTTCTTCCTTGTGCTGTTATTGTCATATAAAATATCTTTGTAAATCATAATGCTATTAACATAGTGTTACGATTATTGCTTTATGGAGTGTTTTCAATCCTATAGAGAATGAAAGAGCAACAAAGATGCATTTGCAATTCCTTCTATGCTCACCAATGGAGTTTCCTTTGCTAGTGCTCTTTATTTATTTGTGTGGACTTGACTTATTGCCCACTACTTTCCATTTCAGCCTGAGGGACTCCTCTGAGTTTTTCTTGTTAGGCAGTCCTCTAAGCAACTCTCAGTTTTTGTTTAGCTGGGAACATCTTGTGTTAGCCCTAATTATAAAGGGTAGTTTTATTGGAGATAGACTTCTTGGTCCTGGTGTTCTTTCTTCCAGGACTTTCCCCCTGTCATCCATCTACAGTCTTCCTTCCCCTCGTGTTTTCTTATGAGAAGTCAGCCGGGACCCTTGGTGAACATCCCTTGCTTTGATGAGTTGCCTGTCCTTTGATTCTTTCACAATTCTTTGTCCTTCAATCACTTGGTTATAATGTGATTAGATGTGAATCTCCTTTCTTTCATAATTGAGGTTCATTATGCTGATTGGATGTGTAATCTTTTTCTCAAAATTTGCAGATTTCAGTCAATCCTTCTCAGTTCATCTGCCCTCTTTTTCTCACTCCTCTCTTTTTATAGCAGTCTGTATGTGTTGGCATATTCAATGCATCCCACAGGTCTCTGAAGCTCTCTTCATCTTTCTTTATAATTTATTTTTCCATGACTCAGACTACATAATTTCAACTAATCTACCTTGATGTTACTGTATGTTTCTGTTCAGTTAAATTTGATAATGTACCTTTTCAGTAAATTTTTCATTTCAGTTACATCATGTAATCCAAGTCCAGAATTTTTCTAGTTTATCCTTACATCTGCCTTTCTTAACATTTCAATTTGATTTTTGGTGGTATATATTAATTACACAGAATGGTGAGTTTCATTGTGGCCTGCGCACACATGCGCATGTGTCATTGGATGAGTCTCACTCCTCATTACCTCTCCTTGCCCATTCCTTCCTCCTCCACTTAACCACCTTTCTCCTGTCTTTTGCTCCCTCCTACCTTCGTTATGTCTTTTCCCCCATTATCTTCCAAATATAAGAAAACATACTTATCTTTCTGAGACTGTCTTATTTTATTTAACATAATGCCCTCCAATTCTTTATATTATTTAGGAGAATTTTTCCCTTATTTCTTTAGGCATGATTTCCTTCGCTTCTTTGAACATACTTACAATAGATTACTTAACTTTTTGTGTGTCTGATGCCTTGGTTTCTTAAGGTACATTTCCCATTGAATCTTTTTTTTCCTTTATAATACCTATATTTTCTTAATTTGTTATGTGTCTCATCAATGTTTGAACTTCAGATATTTAAAATAGTATAATGTAGTAATGCTGCTCTGGGTTTTTTTTGTTGTTGTTGTTCTTGCTGCTATTACTTATTTACTACCAACTTTCCCTAATTTGTAAAGCCTGTTATCTTTGCCATGCATTTCACTTGCCTGGGTGGCCAGCTAATGATTAGACAGATTTCCTTAAGGTTTTGAAATATTTTATCTCCTAGTTTTTGTTGTGTCTGTGAATTCAATATATATTGGTTCACTGATCTTCCCTAACCTTCACTTGTGATTTATTCAGAACCTCTAGGTCCTCCACTGGTGAGCAATGAGGACTTATCAAACCTTTACCAGGCATGCCCTTAACCTGCCATGCATGCATGAACTTTTAGGTTCTCTGGCCTGTGTTGGAATTTTTCATATCCATTTATGACATTTCATTCTCATAGTCTTTTAAGGTTTTGACCTTCCTCTTTTTCTTTTATGCCCCAAGTTATTGCTACTGAGACAGTAGTGATATTAAATAAAAGCTGCTAGCATTTAAAAAATTGACAAATGGGGGGGCTAGAGTGGTGACTTGGTGGTTACGACACTTGCCTGGCATGCGCAAGGACATAGGTTCAAACCCCAGGACCCATGTACACAACTAAGTCTCAGAGCAATGAAAGCTATGTGAAAAACTCAATAAAAATTTATTCTCTCTGTCTCTCTATCACACTATCCTTCTCTGTTTAAAATAAATCAAAACAAAAACAAATTGACAAATGGGCTGGAGCAATGATTATTCAGATTGATCCCAGTTCCATCATACAAAATAAACAAAAAGAAAGCAGTGTGAGTGGAGTTTTCAGGAAACTTCCAGAAAGGTTACATAAAAGCAATTATGTGGGAATTCAGCTTGATATACTCCAGTTCTATTATTCTGCCTCCTATGGTTGTTTCTAGTCTGTTGTTTTCATAGCAATCATGATTGTGAGGCTTTGGATTGCTAAAGCTAACCAAGGACTGTGGAGAGAGGGGTGGGAGTAGAGTAAGGTAAAATGTGACAATGTTCATTATTGTAACTAACTTAATCACTTTTCTTGAATAAATAATAGCAGGAATTTTACACACTTTTGGAAATTTCCAGAACTTTAAAAAAAATAAATTTTGACAAATTTTTCTGGTGTATTTTTTTTTTTTTTTTTTTTTTTTGCCTCTAGTAAATGTCTTTTAGAAACTTTGTTCCACCATTCCAGGAATATTTCTCCCTGCTCAGAAACAGAAGCCATTCTTTCATTGGATGTTGTCATGAAGTGGAGACAGTTAGATGATTCTGGTAGTTATGAGGCAGAAAGACGAATACAGGACTGGAATCATCACTGATAAAGAAATAGTGATTACTCATGTTACATTCAAAGGAAGTAGTTAATTACTTTGGGAGTTTGTAGAATGTTTCCAGATACCACCATAGAAGGCTCATCTTACCTGGTTAAATCTTTATTTTAATAGCGTAGTCTTTTCTGAATATTATTTATATTCCAAGAAAAGTATTTGTGTTCACTTGAGTATACTTTGGTTGGGCTCTCAGCATCCAGTAAGTAGAAAAACACCAGCATAGTCTTCCATTTTAAAAGTGAGAATGTCTTTTTCATTTCATTGGTTTGCAAACTGATCCCTACTCCTGCTCCTTCCTTTCTATTCTTCTCTAGAGTTTCTTCAATGACTTCTTCATAAAAGCTAGCAATACTATTCCAGCAGATAAAATAGTACCAGCTGAACACAGGAAGAGAATGAGAAAGTGAATGATTAATTAAGGTTTACAGAGCAGTCTATGGATCATGCTTTGGATTCATTGTACGTATGTGCTATGATCAAGGGTTGACAAACAAAAATATATATATAAGATTTTGGAGATTGCAATCCACAATACTTGAACATAGAGATAAACTGGTTTCCAGATTCAATTAATTGGTTTAGGTTATCATGCCTTCCCCCGACCCCTGCCTCCTACTAGAGATTTAATCCAGGGTGTTTTAGCACTGAGCTACGTCCAAATCCTTTTCATCTTCTATTTTGAAACAGGGTAACACTAAGTTGCTTAGGATCTTGCTAAATTGCTGGTCTTACCCTGAACTTAGAATTCTTCCTCAGCCACCCAAACTGCTGGGATTACAGGCATGTACCACTGTGCCTGGCTAAAACATCTTTGAAGAACTAGATACAGAAGCATTTCATAGATTCCTTTTGCAAAGTGGTCATATTTTATGAACTAAAACATTTATCTATAAACAATCTTTAAATTTTTGATGTACTAATTTATTTACAAAATAAAAATCTGTTTCCTGGAGTGAAATCAATGTAATGCCTAAAACAGAGTTCTCTGAAAAATTCTGACATAGCTTTTCAAAATTATACTCTATAAAAACATTACTAAATTTGCAACTTCTGCTATCTCATTGCTAGGAAGTACAACTCGGTATCCACTCTGATGTTAGTAGAAGACTCGCGCAAAGGTAGCAGATCTTCTGTCCCCGTGGAAAAGACTAAAATATGGAGTGATTTTTGGCAGTCATAATAAGTGAATCCAAAATTATCAGGAGAAAGCAGTGTATGACCTGAAGGATTTACAAGGTTGGGAAGATTAAAATGCCTGGAACACATTTGAGAACTTACACACTGTACCCTAAATCATCACTTTGGTTTGGAAGTTAATAGTTTATCTTTTCCAAATGTCCAGGTTAACACCCAGGCATCTTCACATTAGGAAGAATTGGGATGTTGACGTGACAATTGAGTGAAATAACACTCAGCATCTTCACATTAAGAAGAATTGGGAAGTTGACATGACAACTGAGTGAAATGTATAGAAAGCAAAATTGACTGAGCAAAATGTAGACTTAGGATTACTGTATATTGTTTTCTATGGCATTTTCTTTCCATACTAAACTTTTTTTTTTAGAATTGGGGGGGTCAATGTTTCTCAGTATAGGTTGATTTTGAGTATTTTGAGGGCATTTCTTGAAAATTTGAAGTTATTTTTATGTTCAAATAATGTAGATAATTTGAGTATTTACTTAGGAATTATACAATAAATACTGATAAAAATTATTTCCTCTCCTGTTGAAAGTTGGCTTAATGGCAGAGCAGAACCAGGTTTGAACTCCAGCACCACATAAACAAATAAGTATCAGAAAAACAAAATATGATGCAAAAATAAATAAAATTGACTCTTTCTTTCAAAAAACTTAATACCTCTCATACAGCAAAGTCAAAAGCAGTCTGAATGAGAAGATATATCCAGCATAGAAAGAAAGAATTTAATGTGAACAAAAATGACATCTATTTTGACTTGGATAAGAGCACATGTCTACTTGTGTGGAATCATGTGAGGGCTGATAAATGGTCTCCTCCAACCCTCACCAGCTCACCAAGCTATCTAAAATGCTAAGCATTCATGTGATCATGAACTTGCAGAATTGTTTATCTTCCAATTAATTTTAGAAGTCTACCTTCGTCACATCACTCATGAGTAAATGGAAATTTGAAGAAGGTAGTTAAATTTTCATAGGTCATGTAATCAATCTGTAGTACAACTAAGCCATCAATTCATTATTAGAAATTCACATAACTATATTCTGTAGGTATCTGGCAACTACAAAGAAGTTGTTTACTAAATCAAGTCCATTATACTTATTTTCCCCTAAAACAATCAATAATACTCACACTATTGTCTCCTCCTTATTGCCTTCCTTATGTTCCAATTCAATTCTATTTATATATTTCCAGCTTATTCATCAAGTTCTAACTCAAATTAACTTGGTTGATTAGGCAATCAATTCCTGCCCTCTCGGGTATTCTCTGTCTTATGACGTCTATGTGTGTCCAGTGATGTTTTTCATTTGTTGTACAGCACACTGGCAGACAGCATTTCTTCAGCTACCAAATGCTCTTATAAATTGGCCTATCTTCCCAAGAAATTTCCAACATCCCAGGAATTAGGTCAAAAGCTTAACAAAAGAGGAAGGAAGCCTAGAGATATGAAATTACTTAGTGTTGAGATTGGATTGGAAAATATCAAAGATAGTTGTAGGGAAGATCAAGTAGAGGATTTAAGTTATCTACTTGTCAATATACTTTATATCAACAGGTGATAAACCTAACACAAGTCAATAAAATTCTGGGTTTGTTAAGGACTTAAATGTAAATGAAATAGGAAGAGATATAAATAAAACTGTAGTCATGCTAGGAAGATCTTAATACATTTAAATGGACAGGAATATAATAGAAAGGAATTCCTGGTAAGTTTGAGTTCTTTTAAAAATATTAATAATATTCTTTAGCTATTACCATGAGTAACTTAAATAGGATTTATTCAACATTTAAAAAATAAAAATGTTAATATTCTGATCAAAAGAAAACTCCAAAAGCCTACAATTCAAAAATTTAGATCATGAGAGAAAAGTTGTTAAAGATTATGTTCGAGAACGTCACATAAAGTCCACATGGTGAATTAACATGTGAAAACATTCAGCTTTACATGTCCTTTGAAAATAACATTTATGTATCAATATTGAAATGATGGGAATCAATTTTTACTAATTTCATGGAAGTCAATATTAAAAGGCATTCAGATGTGTATGCTTTTTCAGCCAGTAATTCTAATGCTTTGAATCCCTCTGAAGTAATCAGATATGAGCAATGATTTAGGGACAGAAATATTCATCTCACTATTTTTAACCATATATAAAACTATAAAAACAATCTAAATACTCATTGTTAGAATGTCCATTAAATAGGTTAGTATGTCCATACATTGAAATATTGAATACAATCATGACAATTTTGAGAAAAAATATTTAGTAGCAGAAAAATAAAATGATTAAAAGTTGACTGCAAAATATTGATACACAAATTATAGAGAATAGTATTCCAATTGAGTTTGTGTACAGATGCCACCAGTCTGGATACATCTCCATGTTTCTAAAGGACATTGAAGTTAATATGTTACTTGCACTATGAGAAACAATTATCATGAAAATTTTAATAAATAAAAATCAATTTTATTGTTTAAAAATCTTATTAAAGAATTTAAACATGTTGTTCTGAATGTAAATTAATTTTGTAGGTAGAGAGTATATCAGGAGAAAAACTTTTGGATGGTCTCAAGAGTTAAAGTCTTCCTTCTCCTTTAACTTTTCAATTATTGGACTACATAAAGACCATGCTGATCAAATAAATTCTTATTTTGGCAATAACATAATTTATTCTATTGCAAGTTTCTTTAACCTCCTTCCTTATATATTAGAACTATGCATTAAAATTTATATTTACCATTTACTTATCACTTATTCATTAGCAAGCCATATCTTAAATTGATCTATTTCCTGGAAAACTGATAACATATGTTGTTGGATTTTTGCTAGATTATTCCCAAAACAGCAACTTTTAAAAAAATCAAATATTAAGAGCAGTTTTCAAATTATATACCAAGTCCCATTTCTCTGCCTAATGCATTAGTTAATCCTCCACCTGGAACAAGTACTGAGTCTCTTGGATATTGTCAAATAGATTAAGAATGTGGAAATGGCTCAAAAATGCTAATATTTAACCTCACCTCACCTATAAACAGCAGTATATATTAGACAATATATAAGGATTTCAAGTTACATATTTCCTTTACCTAGCATTAGTAAATTAGTAATCTTAAGCAATGTAATTAAACTCAAGTTTTGCTTGCAGGAATGATTAATATCTCCCTCGTAGCAATATTACAAAGGACAAAGCATATAAAAACTATAAGGTGAAAGATATTTGCTGCATCTCTACTTCATCATGTTTAAGTTTTAAACCAGTCATACTTATGTACTTAGATTATCAAAATAATTAAAATTGGTGTGAATAGTTGAAAGTTTTTGGACTATCAAATACCTTGATGTTTAGATGACTGGACACCATTTTATAGTCTGTATTAGATTGAATTCCTTATTGTTTATAAAAAAAAATCTCATCATTTGTTTTGAGGGAAAGGAAAAAAAGTGAGCATTGAGGAATGTCTGCTGAAGATAGCCAAATATTAGATTCACAGATCTCCTGAGCAACTTCCACAAAACAGTGTCAGACTCTGACAGGGAAGAAACACGCTTCCCCGTAGCCTGAGGTGTATGTCAGACAGGCTGAGCTGCTGCCACCTTGGTACATATTTGTATTTTTTTTTCCTTTACTTCTGCATGCCACTTTTAATCACATGAAAACCGCCACAATATTGAGTTATACTCTAGATCACAAAGCACAAAATAGAACATATAAAATACAGACAACCTAGAAAAAGCAGAGCCAAAGTCCTCTACAGTGAGATTCGTCTTTTTTATAGATTTCAGGAAAGCATGCTGTAAATTTTTTTCAGTAACTAGCCACCGGAGTCATATTTCCAAGCAGCATTTACAGAGTAAAAGGTAATGCAAGGCGGTTGGAATATTCATGAAAGATAACTAATCTTTTATCTCCCCACAACAGAGTGTTTCCACTACGTGAATAATCAAAATGATACTACATTTAGGGGGTAATGACGAGCAAGAGCATTAGAACGTCAGACAGGACTTCAGTGAGGCCATAACGTTTTGCA
This sequence comes from Aplodontia rufa, assembly GCA_004027875.1. Lineage (NCBI taxonomy): Eukaryota > Metazoa > Chordata > Mammalia > Rodentia > Aplodontiidae > Aplodontia > Aplodontia rufa. Next base: position 39,233 of record PVKS010010445.1, on the reverse strand, counting down.
GTGGAAGAGCTGTGATGCAGAGGAGCATATAGGAGGCTAATTTTCCGTGGTGATGGGAAATGCCAGTGGTTGAGGTCAGAGTGGAAGGAGGATAACTTAAGGTGGAATCAACAAAGGCTTCCAGTGTGATTTTTTGTACTAAAGAAACCTTATCCCTACCTACCAAGTCCCAGATGCAGAAGCTACATTTCAGAGCCAGAGACATAAGAAAATTCTGCCTACATAAAATTTTTGTGTTTTAGAAAAATACTCAAATGTGAAAGCCTTTTCACATTTGAAAATATAGTTAGTGCAAAGGTATATCCAGAAAATCAGTCTCTTGCAGGCTTAGTAATATATTATATTACTAGTGTTATAACCAGAAACAGGTTGATAAGGCCAACTGGGCATTAATTATAATTTTTGCAGTAGATTCTCAGGCAGCTCTCCCACCTACAAAGACAATTATCTAACCTCACTGTATAACCCACCTCTTGCCTTTTTCCTGCACTCTTCTAACATCTGACAAATATTAGTCATTTTTCAGTCTCCATCAAAGAATCATGTCCTCTGTGAAAACTTCTACAGTACCTCCCCTCCCACAGCCATCTGTTTTATTTCCCATCATACATCTTCAAGAAACAGAACGAAGATAGGCATCAGTGTGTGTCCCATGCTGATATGATACCTGCCAAAAACTGTGCTAATAATTAGGGGATACCTGTTATTGAGAATCATGATACATTTTAAATAGACTATAAGATGATTAAGTGGGTAAACTTTTTTAAAATTTGAGTCATAAATTAACCCACTTCTCTAAAGGCTGCTTAGAGTCTAGGCATCACTGTGACTTCTACCCATGTTATCTGGCTGCCCAGATAGGAAGTTCTGTCCCCAGGCCCACTCTAGAAACATGTCAATGTGGGAAGATCTAAGTGAGGATGAGTATTTCAGAATGCTCAGAAGAGAGGAGGAAAGGATGACCTGGGAAAAAGATGCAAGACAAAGGATTGGAAGGAGGAATGTGATAGGAAAGACAAATAGTTTACATGATAAATAAGTGCTGTAATATTAGCTCAAGTAAATGTGAAGAAAATGGTCAAATCTTATAAAAAGTTATAATATAAATTAGAGAACAGAAGCAAAAATAATTGTTATTTTGTAGAAGGATGATAGGGTTTGTATCGGCTCTCATTTTTTCTTTCAGGAAAAATCTCCTGCCCCGCTATATTGAACAAATAAAGTGGTTGATAGCTTATGTTCTTTCTTCTCATGTGCAAGAAGCAGGAAGTCGTAGAAAGTATCTGAGATTTGATCTCAAATGAGAATTTGATTTTTAACTTCAGAAATTTACCAATTCTCTCTCGTCTACACTTACATCATCTTCAAATTTCAATAATATGTTGCTTTCTGGAGCTGTCGTGAGGGTTGAATGAGGTGTTATATGATGTGACTTAGCACAGTGACAAAAATCTATCCAGAAATAAATGTGTTCTTCCTTCCTCACTGCATCCTTTTCCTCTTTTCCTCATTCTCCTCCTTCATTCCATCTACCAAAATATCTGTTTATTTTAACATTGCTGTCTACCTAAATAGATGTGCAAAATCCTAACTCTTCCAAAATAGGCTTTTTTATGACATTATGACAACAAATTTGGTGGTACCTGAAGTTGGGTCAATAGAAGGATTTCATTAAATATGTGTTTACCAATTGTTATGGCTTAATTTGATTGAAACATCAGATATTTGAGTCACATGAAATTTCAGTTCATCATTACTCATAATTTCTATGTTGTCAGCTCCTGAAGCAAGCCCTTGAAAGCGACTTATTTGAGTATTTGTTTCATACATTTCACTTAGAAGCCTCAAGCTCCTTAAACATTTCCAAGACTAAACGTAGAATCTGCTCCTTAAATAGCCCTAATTCCCAAATAATTTGCTAAGCCATTAAAATGATCCCTTTTCTCCCTATTTGGCATTTCATTAGCATCATCATTAGCTCCTTCATCTCTGTTCCCTATTTCTAATTTCTCTCTTCAGTCATTTTTTTTCCAGTTCACCTTTCTTCTCCAATAAAGGAACACTCTTCTCACTCTTCTTGCTCTTAAGGGGACAACAAAAAATACCATAGACATGAATCTGCTATCACAGAATTTTACTAGAAAGTAAGATTGTGGAGAGCTAATAAGGCTACACATAAATCCTGATACATGCTGTAAAAACTAGATAGTAATGGAGTAGAGGGAAAAAATGGTTAAATGTTAGACTGAACAAGGAAAATTCTTTGAGGAGGTGAGTTTTGAGCTGAAATTTGAAGAGAACCAGATAGAATAAAATGATCACTAGGCTAGATGAGATTGGAGAAAAGGGATTTGTCCTTCTGGTTCTCTTTAATTGATGTAGCCTAAAGCTGGCTCAGAATCCTCCCTCCCTTAATCTCTCCACCACTAACGGTGACAGCTTTGATACGGCTCCTAGCTCCAGGTACCCGATCTATCTCTTGTGATTTCTCCATTCCTCACCCATACCTTTGTAATTAGTCACTTTGTAAATAAAATCTCCTCAAATTATCCTAATTTGAGTGTGCCATCTGTTTCCTGCTGATTCCCTGACGGATATAGTAATTTGTACTGAAATGGCTTCAGGAAACAGGTCCTCAATATTGGATTCTACTATCATGTCACTCAATGATTTGAGTACTGCAGGATAAACTCCATGCTGGGAGAGAGAGAAGAGGAGAGGATTGTAACACGTGTGGGGCTCAGGTTATCTACGGTATGTGATGGCATCATGATTCCTCAAATTAACACTGGGGACAGCAGAAGATTAAAGGCAGATGGAGAACAGAGCATGGGGAGATCAAAGATCTGAGTTATTTAGTTGATAACAACTACAGTGATTAAAGGATTGACCTGGCTTCTCCAATTAAATTTTAAGAGTGTATATAAAGGAAACACAAAATTATGGATAAAAATTAAATGCATATATGGAGAAATAAAAGGTTCCTGTGGCAGCTCAAATTATTTTCTTTAATTAGAGAAAAAATAGTCTGCGATCCAGGCTCTGGTTCTGTTTGGGAGATGTACAGAGTTGTAGCACTGCTTCAATACTTTATCATACCATGTTTCTCATGTTAAAGTGAGAAGACAAATTATTGAGGAATTAGATGATAATCATTTCCATAAGATAATTTAAACATGTATTTATATATCAAGATATAAGAGCTGAAAACTTAAATTTCAAAATATCCCCTGTGGATGGAGCTAGCCTTTCTATGTATAAAACCTTTAGAGAACATGAGTTACTACTGAGTCTTTTCTTTAGCCCCGCTCATTTGATTCCAGGTGCATATAAAACAAAGCCTATTTTTGAGCAAACAGTTAATAATCCAAAGAATATTTAAAAGGCTTGTTGACTACTCTTAGCAGGAACCTGGAGAGAATATGGAATGTGGATTCTATGAATGCCATAACTAGAGACAGAAAAAACTTCTCAGGGTAGCAAAATCCACTTATGCTGATATGAATGTCTTTGACCTATATTTAAAAAGTAACAGGTTAGGGGCTGGAGTGGTTGCTTGGCGGTTATGGTGATTGCCCATCATGTGTGAGTACACGGGTTCAAATCCCAGCACTCAGGTATGCAACTAAGTGTCAGAGCAATGAAAGCCATGTGAAAAACTCAATAAAAATTGATTCTCTCTGTCTCTCTCTCTCACTGTCCTTCTCTCTTAAAAAAAAAAAGCAACATGTTAGCTTGAGGACCTGAGAGTGGAACTAGGTTGGATAGAGTAGCCTGGATCCAATACAGCCATCAATTAATGAAGTCAATATGCTGGAGCACACCTGGCATGTTATAAAGAAAAGATTCCAGAGGGAAGGAAAATTGAATTGTTGGAATGGACTTATTATGTGAAAGGTTCAAAAGTGAAAACAAAGAAAAAAATATTCTTTGCACCAAGACATTAAGACATAAATTTATGGGACTGGTTCTTCAAGCCACCAGTGTTCTTGAAGATGGTGATGATGAGGGACAGAAGCACATGTAGTTTTCCTGACACCAATGTGAGTAAAGGGATCCCAGAATTTTGTGGCTCTTAGCTGTCAGACAAGGTAGGTCAACTATCAAAATATATCCAAGGAATAGAATTGCATAAGGAGTATTTTAGCTTATATTTTTCAGTATCATTTATCAAGAGTCCCCTAGAGATGGACAGATGGGCAAATTTCTAAGGTGTTTATTATTATATATGAGGGAACAGAAGAGAATTAAGGTCATCTTAGAAAAAACCTATCTTGAATTGATTCATAGAGATTTATAGTCTTTTATGCAAATTTGGAACTTAGCTACTTTGCAGTTCTGAAGTCCCTTTCCTGTGGGGAGAGTCATGGCCCTTAGAGGAAGTACTATGACTGTGGAAGGACAGACCACAAATTATCCCCAGACTATTACTGTCTTGCCCCAGAATTTCATCATCTCTCTTGCACCTCATTCTAATATAATACAGAGGGATTTTTATAATCTTGGTATCCCACAGAATATCATGTAGAGCCATACACTGATCACATGATATTAAGTGGACCTGGTTCACAGGAAGCAATGAGCATCTTCAATCCCTTAGTTAGACATTCATTGAACATTAGAGGATGGAAAGAAATCCTTATTAAAACTCACAGAAATACTATATCAATGAAGTGTTTTGGAATTCAGAAACTTGTAATGTTTCCTTGTAAAGAGATATATGTCTTTGTACTTGGTACTACTGTTCCCAAGAAAGAGACGCTGAGCTTGGTAGTTCTTTTTGCACTAGGAGACTTTGCATGGAACTGAGTAGGTCCTGTGACTGAGCAGGTCAAGTGATACTAGAACTGTCTATTGTAGAGGAAAATATTGCAAAATCTGTGCAAGACTGCAACAGGAAAACCCCAACACGAATCCCTACGATTTTCTTTAAGTGATCCCATTCACCGAAAAGAAGTGTTGAAAAGATTGCTCCTGGCTTGTTACTAACCCTATTAGAAACTGAAAGATTGACTACAGGATATCAAGTTTCTAGACCAAATTTAACATCATTAACTGGGTCACACAGAATCTATAAGATCATAAAATTATGTGTGCATGATAACATTTTACTGTGAAATGGAAGAAAAATACACATAAGTAGGGCTCAAGCATATCCAAGAGTCACAAGTGTCAAGAGAATATGTTCCCATTGGAATTCTGAAGTAGAAAACTTCCTGTGATTCTCTCTAGCTTCTGGTGGCTTCTGGCAATCCTTGGCTAGTCGCTGCATAATTCTACTCTCTGCATCCATCATCCCATTGATTTCTCTGTCTCCATTTCTCCTTTTTTCTTTTTCTAAGGACATTTTCTTTAGATGTAAACCCTACTCTAATTCATTGGATCTCATCTTTATCTTTAATTATGTAAGCAAAAATTCTACTGCCAAGTTCAGTCACATTCAGAAGTTCCAGGTGTACTTGAATTCTGAAGGGACACACTATTGAACCCACCATGTCATCTAAACAGGGAATGTATTTTATGGCAAATAAAATACATCAAATATTTAAATTATACAGAAGTCACTGATCTCCCATATGTCTATCATTCAGGAACATCTGGCTTGATATAGTGATGGGATATCCTAGTAAATTATATTATTCCCTAAAGAATTTCATACTTGTCACTGCTCACATGTCCAGGATGAATAGGCCTGGAAAACAGGAGCCCTATTAATATTGTACATTGTAGCTCAACAAATTAATCCTTGATTTGTGTGTCTGAGTTCTAATAATTAAAGTAAGAATGATCTTACCAGGGGTTGGAGAAATGGTTCCAATGAATGAAATTCAAGATTTTCATCTGTTTTATGGGGATTTTTAATTCTTTTGCATCAACAAGTAGAGAAAGGACCCACTATTCAGGTAATTGATACTATTCTCAGGAGTAGTGTTGGGTTTCTTCTACATAAAAAGGGCAATAGTGACTTGTGGATTCCCAGGGATTCTTTGAGACACCTTCCATATTCCCATATCTGATAGTCTAAGATGATAAAAAATACGGATTATTTAACGAAAATAAGACTCAAGTACACAGACCCTGTTGGAATGAAGGTTTTGGTCTGCTGATAGTTTGGTGGAGGGCTAGGAAATCTTTAGTGGTGAGAAAGATCACAATGAATTTTAATTTAGGTGAGCAACAACGGAGAAAGGAATGAGAGCAGCTGCTTCATATTGGCCGCATTGTATTCTTTCTCCATATTATTCTCCTCTATATTGTTACATGAAGAACATGAGACATGACAAACATTTTCACATTCACCTGAGAACGTGATTAAATTGATGTTACCACATGGAGACAGGACTTTAATGTCCTCCCTGTGTTGAAGTAAACAATTTCACCCTGACAAAGGAGAAAAGTAAGGGCTGAAAGTACAAAATATGCAGACTGGCCAGACATCTTCATTTGCTCCTCTAGATCTGCTCTCCACCCTCCTCAGCCTCTGCATTGCCCTACAAGGCTCCCTGTGTAGACTACACCAATGGTCTCCTGTGCAGTCTGACTACTGTTGTTCTTGGCCCATGTGGAGCCGAGGCAGGTGACCAGAGGGAGGAGTCTGAGGTCGGGATGCTTTTTCTTCCACTATGAGGTTGCTTTAAGATAGTTATGCTTATTGAATTAACTGCATTTCTCAAGGTAGATATTGTGTATGGCTATTCTTACCTATACTGATGTCTCCTTTCCTGTCCTGTCTCCTCTCTGTTCAGCCATTTGGGCTAGAGGCAGTGACAGCTCTGCTGCTGCTTCTAGCCCTGTGGTTCCTCCTGTTCCCCTGCACTTTCCCTAGTGGTCTACTCACACATTTATAATTAATCCCTTTTAAATAAACCTTCCAGATCTGTTAATTTGATTGTGTCCTCTGTTTCTTGTTAAGACCCTTCCTAACAGAATTAGGTTGCATATTAGACACATAGAGGCTGAGACTAATGGCAAGGCTAATGGGCTGGGAGTTCTGCTTTCTTCAAGGTAATGTTTCTGGTTTCCAACAGCTTTGCCTGCTTACTTAATAGTGTATCATTGACAACAAATAGGATCCTGGCAGTCCTTGCAGATAAACCTTATGATTAAATTCTTTATCTAATAGGAAACAAATGCAGTCCCTCCAAATAAAAATAAATAGGAATAAGAAAGACAGAGGATAATAAAGTTAACAAAGGCAGAGACATAGAAACTGGAAGATTGGAATTGGACTTGCAAAGGTTAAAAAGGACAATAAAACAGGAAGAGTAATAAGATGGGGGAACAAAGCATTAGAAATAAATGAGGGTTTGGGGACCAAAAATATGTGAAAACTGAGGAATGACGTACTTCAGGGATCGCTATCACTTAAAAATGAGAAATGTGAATAAAGAGATCTCTACACAATTACTGTTGTTAAGTTCTCCCTCTGTCTTAGAGCTCTGGATTAGTTGGCTTGGAATAAACTTTCATATAACTAACTATTCTTCACCATAAATATTGAAATAGGAATAGGTATTGATACTTTCTATAGTCATCACACAGACTATCTAATATTAAAAATTCCAAAATGCAACAAAAGTTCCTTTGCTCCCAGTGATGATTAACTTGTTTCAGACTACCATTCCATCTTAAAACAAGCGAAGTTAAATAAAATAATAAAAATCTACTTGAAAACAGAAAAGAGCTTCCAAGGCAATAAGAATAGCTGGTACTGAGACCCAAATATCCAGAAATAAGTTTGGCCACTCAACCCTGAAGGCATTTACCAAGCAGATAGAGGGTGGCTGAAAGACTGGGACCTCTGCAGAGCTTTTAGCTGAGGTCCAGTCCTGGTTGAGGAAGAATGGCCCTAGGAAACACCAGGATTTCAGTGGAGATCACAAAGAACAGATTCCTAGGAATGGGCTGAATTGACACTCAATGGAACCGAGACCCAGCTTACAAACCCTGTGATTCCCGACTGGATTAACACACAGACCAGCACAGAGGACAATGATACAGAGATATATATGTGAAACAAAATGATAAATGAAAATAAAGCATTGAATCGCAGTGGACAAAGTATGGACTTATTAATTGATGATGATAGAGTCATTGAATATTCAGAGGAGAAAAAAGTTGACTCCTGACCATATCACTCAAAAATTTATTCCGGATACTTTGTTGATCTAACTGAGAAAAATGAAACAAGAAGATTCTTTGAAGAAAGTTTGGTAAGATACCTATAGCCTTGATTGAGGAAAAGATTTATTAAGCAAGACAAGAAAATAGCACTAATTATAAATGAAAAGATTAATGTATAGGGATATATTAAAATAAAGAAATCCTAGTCATTCAGTTAAAAGTAAGATAGAAGCTACTTGTAACATATGAGAAAAAGAGATTGCTTGCGTTTTCTACTAAAGGCTACAAAAAATCAGTAAGAAAATTGAACCAAACAACTCAATAGGAAAAAGACAATAAGTAACGATCATACATATCTAATCAGTAAAACTGTGATAAAGAGTGCAACCTTACTAATAATCCAGAGAAATAAAAATTAAAACCCACCCTAATGCCAAAATAAAGAAAGATAAGGTATTTCAAATTAGGATCATTTTAAGAGAATTAGAGCTCCCACATGCCATTGATAAAGATGTCAATTGGCACCAGCACCTGGCAGTAACTACTGAAGTGAGATAGATGCATATTTTTGATCCAGCAGTTCTACTGATAGGTATATAGCCAACAGAAATTCATTCATGTGAGTACCAAGTGACATGCCTGAGAATGTTCATTGAGGATGATTCATAACAGCCTATTACAGGCAGGACTGTGCTCCCCAAAAGTTGTGCTTACATTCTAACCCACAGAATATGACCGCATTACCTCATTGGGAAATAGGAATGCTAAATCTATATTTACTGAAGACAAGACCTTCTTGGAGTAGGATGGGTCCTTAATTCAATGTGGTAGTTTCCCTGGTAAAAAGAAAGGAGACACAGGGAAATGATGGTCACACAGGCAAAGTTTGGAAGGACACATTTACAGGCCAAGGAATATTGAGAATTGCCAGCAAACATCAGATGCTAGAGGAGGCAAGGAAGGCTTCTCCTCTACACGTGTCAGAGAAAGCATGGCCCTACTGTTACTTTGACATCACACTTCTATTATCTAGAACTATGGACATAAATTTTCATTGCTTTATAGCACCCCTTTTATGCTTCTTTGTTGTAGAAGTCTTAGGATGTCAACTAATCTAAGCCCTAAAGTAGAGGGAAAAAATCTACAAATATCTGTCAAGAATAAAATGGAGAAATGCATCATGGCACAAAAGTAAATGAAATACTACTACATGCCAAAGCAATGATCAATTTTAGTGAAATCAGATACAAGAAAATATATGTGATTTCATTATTTACAGTTCAAAAACAGGACCTGGAGTGGCAGTTCAGCAGTTATGGCTTTTGCCTGGCAAGCACAAGGACCCAGGTTCAAACCCCACCACCACATACATAATGGAGTGTTGGAGCAATAAAAGGCTACATGAAATACTAAATAAAACTGATTTTCTCTTTCACCTCTCATTTGTCCTCTCTTTAAAAAAGAAGAAAAAATAATAAAGTTCAAAGCAGTCAAAATAAATCTACTTCGTCAAGTGTCCAGGTAGCGGTTGAACTAGAAGATGGAAGAGAATACAATGATAAACAAATAACCCAAGAGAGGCTTCTGATATTCCATCTCCTAACCTGAATAAAGTTCCATATATTAATTTTGTGGAAATTCACTGCTTATTTTTTTGCACTTTTGCATAATTCAGTCATAAGTTATAAATAAATTCAGTAGTATAGTTGAAATCTCATTCACAGAATAAAAATACTTTCACAAGAAGAAAGATAAATATATTTACTTACATCATTCCAAGAGAGTTTCATTTGCTGTGTTGTAGCTGATATTAAATAATCACAGTGTGGAAGCGATAGAGTGTAGTTGTATAATTCGGGTCAGAAATGAAGCCTTTCTTCTACTGACCAACCCATCCCAGAATATACTCCGCATAGTTTCTATTCTTCATCATGAGTGAAGTATTGCAGTCTCCCATGAAGAGGCTGTTGTTGTTCCTCATAAAGTGCAGTTTATTATCTGAACCTGAATTCAGAGTTGAGTCCACTTTCCCTGGGTTCAGATTCCTCCTTCACCACGCAATTGCTCTGTGAATTTAGATAAGCTACTTAATACTTGACTGCTATGAACTGAAGATTTCTCCCAGTAAAATTATAAAGTATGTAATTTTAGTCAATATAGAGAAAAGTGAACATATAGGCTAAGGTAGTGACGAAAAATCTAAGCTAAGGTGAAAGTAGGAAATTGAGACAGATTACATAGCGCTAATTAGGTCACATAGCAGATCCTGTTGAACAGGGTTGGGAACTTCTGAGATTTCATTTCAGGGCAATTTGAATTTGAAATGTGGCCTTTGTCTATTTTTATGCTAGGTGCAGCTTCGCTACTAACTCCTATGGTGTGCTTTTTTTTTTCTTGACTATCAAAATTTAAGCTTCCTACATTTTGTGCAAATTCCTATTATAGTACTCATCCACACTATGTTGTAATTTATCTGTGGCCCTCTGTTACAGATACCACAGATAGATGCTAACATTCTTGTGTGAAAATGCCAAAAAGAAACACGTTCAGGCAATAGGTGTTATATATCTATGACCCCAGAATTGAGTCTTGCACCAAAGTGAATCATCAAAAAAGATGGAAAAATAGAATATAGTTAATGAAAATATCAGATGATTAGAAATCTAAACATACTGTCTATGAATTTGAAACATACTCAACTCATTATTATATTTCTACGAGGTCATTGTATTTGTCCCTTGTATGTGAAAAAGTTTGTCCATGGCAAAAATTTGATTATATAATATCTTCTGCTTCAGACCAAGGACTTATTGGAAGAAATGATTTGGCCAGAATTGTTACAAATCCCAACAAATCCCATGAGTGAAATAATTTATGGAACATTCCATGATAAGCTTTCATATTTTCATGAAGAATATATAATACTTCACTGAGAAAGATGAAATGTATAATTTCAGTAGGTTGTAGAAAAGGGTATGGATTCTAAACTAGACTGTTTTGAAGTTCTGATGCTGTACATATTGGGAATACAATGTCTCTACAATTGCATAATTAAAATAGTATAAAGGGATGATGATACTAGAATGCCACATAGCTCTGCATTTTTACTGGTTTCTAGTCAAAGCATTCTTTTTGCACTTAAATCTATAAATTGGTTTCTTTAAATCAAACTCTGACTTTCAGAATGATGAAAACAGGTTTGATGATGACTTCCATCTTTCAGTTCTCATCATTACAATGGAAAGCCTTCTTTCAATTTTGTTTTTATAACTGAATGCTTATCTGAGGTGGTATTTCAATTGTTATCAAAACTACCCTAAAAATTGAAAGTGTTTATTATGTCCAATCTAAGATGAAAATCCTCCCTGAGAGTTATATTAAATGAATAACTTACATAGTTTGATTCAAGCCGTGCACCAAATTGTAGATTCTACAAAGGGATAATGATAGGAACACTGACCTATTACAACCTCCTTTCAATTTATTTATAAATCACTTTTTTTATTCATCTGTTAATATCTGAAATGAATAAGTAAAAAAAAAAGTCAAGAGAACTTGACCATGTTCTAAATTTATATTTTAGAATATTATATAACAAAATCTGTACTAGGGTAAGAGCACTAAATTGATCACTTTTAGAGATTCCTTGCTTGGAATTGATTGGTAGCTGCAAAACATTGAGGTTCAAAACAACCAATTAAAGGATTTCACATAATTAGATGGTGTGTCCTGAAAATCTTCTGTTATTTCTGAATATGTTTTTTTCTGTTCTAAGAAATTGCTTCCATAAAGATATATCAAAGCCAATTGAATTGATTTATATAAGATAATTGGAAAATACCTAGATATTTTAAACATTTCCTTGACTATGTGTGTGAATATGCCAGGAATCAATCTAATGCCAGTCATTGAGATATAATAATTCAAAGGAATAAAACAAAACAGGATTGTTCAGTTACCTTCAGTGTTATTGAGAAGGCTTCCAAGACTATATTAATTCATCAACCAAAATGACTGAAAGAAAAATATTAAATATAAAAATTTCCAGTTCACCTTGGTTATTACTATAAAATTCAGCAAAGTGCAATCACTCCTTTTTAGCATAGGAGTACTGGTCTCAATTTGAGTTGAATGTGCTTTTAAAATTTAATATCTAATAACCACAAAAGACATAGCAAGCAGGAAATTCATTACTTTCAGTTTAATTAAGAAAAAGTTACTAGACTCACTACTTTAATTAAGAAATCCAGATGGCCCCAAATTTCAGGCATGAAACTCGCTGCCACCTTGAGAGGGGTTGTCTTGGATAAGTTTCCTATTTTAAAATCATCACAGATGTTCTCCACCAGAGGAAAACAACCAAGCAGTGACTTATGGAAAACTCAGTTTCTGAAGAGATATTCTCTTACATTCCAGGGAAAGTCTTATTATGTTCTAGGGCACAGTCTCAGTATTATCTGGCATGTGATTTAATTGTTCAGGAATAACGATTTCTAAATCACTCAAACATCTCAACTTATTGATCCATTTTTTTCGAGTGTATTTCTACACTGCAGTCCTTTCCTTTTGAAATAATAAAGATAAACACCTATAAGGACTATGATCCATTTCTTTCTCCCTGTGTTATAAAATTTGCAATTTGTTGATTATATATTCTGGAATTTGTTAGATATTGAAAAAAAAAACTTTCACTTTTTTGTTTTTTCAGAGTTGAATCTGTGGAACCTGTATTGAGGGCCACCAACCTACATACCAAATAGTGTAACACTAGAAGTCACCCAGACAAAATGATCTCTAGCTTTCTAACTGCTGGGTTTATTGTATTGTTCTTGCTATTGTGGTTTTGTTGCTTTTGTTTTGTATTTGCTAAACCATTGGTAATGATTGTCACAGAGCCAGAAGTATCACTGAGTTATCATTAATATTTCAAAAACAAAACTTCCCGTATTTGCTTTTTACTTTAGGACTTCCAAATGTCTTGGATTTGTCATTTCCTTTGCCTCCACATAAATCTCTTAGGATGACAGAGTTCTGTTACTCTAGCCTTCTCTCCAGTGGCCTCAGGGGCATAGTCTGTTCTTTCCAGGTGTTTCTGTTTGCAAGATGCATCTCACACAGCTGCAGAAACCTCACCATAGCATTTGCCAGCATAAGCCTGCACAGTACCCCTTCCTGGGGAATGGAGAGGTAGGATCAGCACTCTGAATGTATTGTGATGAACTATTCCTTTTCCTGACACTTAGGTATTCTTCATTATTTTTTCTCATCACAAAACTGAACTGTTTTCCTGACATCTAATTTTCATATATTCTAATTATGATAGCTTGTTTGCAAACTGTGACTCTTTTAATAGCATCTTCTATAAATGTAAAACAATATTTATGATAAAAAGATTACATAGAAATAGCTAGATATGATGCTGTGTACCTGTAATCCAAGCAAGTTGGGAAGCTGAGGTAAAAAAGACCACAAGCTGGAGGCCAGGCTGAGCAATTCAGTGAGTCCCTATCTCAAATAAAATAAATAAATAAATAAATAAATAGGGGATGTAGCTCAGTGGAAAAGTTCCCCTGGGTTCAATCCCAGTACCAAGAAAAAGCAAAAGACAAAAACAAACAAAAAATTTCCATAGGAGAATACTATCAAGTTATTTTCAATGATTTCATGCAAAATTTCAGAATGAATAACAAAAAAATTGGCAGGCAGTGATTAATGGACACTATGCTCTACATAGGGAAATCTTTTAGACTGAATAGGGTAAGGATGAGAGCACTTGACTGAAACCCTAGTCCTTCCTTTTCTTCTACATAACTGCAGAATGGTGAACTAATTATTTTAACGTCTCTGGACATTATTTTGCCCATTCATATAATGAGGAATTGAAGTGAATCATTTCCAAAGTTCTTTTTTTCTGGTTTTAACATTCAGTATTTCATTGTCCTAGTGCGGTCCCCTGATCATGGTGAGCTAGTTGTGCTAGCCTCTAATGCTGTGGGAAGTATGCCCTGTTAGCTATAGTGACATAATGAGACTGGTTTCTGGAACTGGAGAACTGTGGGAAGCAAGCAGAAAATATTCCTTGGTAAATTTATTGATTTCTTAATGTTTCCATACCAAAGATTTAAGGAAGGATTTGTAGCTTTAAGCCCAGGTAAAAATGAATCTGAATATGATGAATCAAAATCTACATTAACTTTGGAATCCCAGATTACCCTGTGTCTTTTTCTTCATTCTATATCTTTTTCCTTCATGTCTCTGAGTTAACCAGGTATCTGATACACCTAGGAATTTTTACTCAATTAAATCCAAAAATACATGTTAAAAATCAGTCAATTATAGCTCAACATTAGATTTTATAGAAAAGACTACCACTTTAAAAATTTTTTGAATTTTAAAGTTGTCAAATATATCTTATGTGTGATCCAGGATTTTGACTCATAGTTATATACCCTGAAGAAATTCTTATATATAAGAAAAAGAAGTAATATATTAAAATGTTCAAGGAGTAACAAATTTGGAAGCAATCTGTTTTTCAAGAATAGGGGAAAGACTCAATTGCAACTCATTCATCCAACGGAACAGCAAACAGAGCTGAAATAAAGCACTTATATCAGCAGGAATAACTCACAAATGTAGTAGTGAAATAAAAAGCATTTTAAAAATTTTATAGAAAGGCTGGAGCAATAGCTCAGTGGTTACAGTGCTTGCCTGGCATGAGTGAGAATGCTGGTTCAAACCGCAGCGCCACATACACAACTAAATGTTGGAACAATGAAAGCCACATGAAAAATTATGTAAAACTGGTTCTCTCTCTCATTGTCACTCTCTCTCTTTAAAAAAAAAATTTATAGAGCATAATACTATTCCTATGAATTTTAAAAACACATAAAATTAGGATAGAAGCTACATATTTTATTTAATGAAAATGCAGAATCTTAACCATAGAATGCATATTGCTATATGTATAAGTTTAAACACAAACAAAATTATACTATGTGTATGCATGTTTATAGAGATAAAATCTAGATCAATAGATGTAACACAGATGTGGTACACAGGCATTTTAAAACATATTTCCTTTTGATAGTGAATGGCAAAGTCATGATATATTATATTTTATATATTTTAATATGCATAAAATTCCTCAATATTCATAACTTATTAACAGCATCCAAATTTTTCATAATTTAAGTACTTCCCATTGAGAATTCAAGGCACAGGAGATGCTCCTGAGTTCATGAGTTTGAGATAAAGATCGTCATCTCTGAATGTAAGCCAACTCTGTTGCTTGTGCTTTGTACAGTACTGAGTATATCATGGTGGGTCAAATGTTTCCACAGGAATAAAGAACATTATAGATAACTATTTCAAGTTTAAAATTCATTTTAAGGCTGATAGAAACAATGGCTGATACTCCTCAAAATTTAGTAACATTTTTCCTATAAAGCATACATCATTTTCAGTTGTAAAAGTACAGGTGGCAATAAAGACACCATTAAATGAACATGTTATGTAAAGAATGTATAAGATTCAACATTACTAAATAGTGTTAATACGTTTACAATCTTGGTGTCAACTTTTTCCACATCAACAACGTACAGATAATATTTTTTCTTACCATTCAAAGATCTTAATTCCTATTTAAAAACTTTTTATTGGGACTGGAGTGGTGGCTCAGTGGTTACGGCACTTGCCCAGCATGTGCAAGTACACGGGTTCAAACCCCAGCAACCCTTGTACACAACTAAGTGTCAGAGCAACAAAAGCCATGTGAAAAACTCAGTAAAATTTGATTCTCTCCGTCTCTCTCTCTCTCTCACACTCACTGTCCTTCTCTCTTTAAAAAAAAATAAACTTTTTATTAAACTTTAGGATTTACCTAGCCCTGAACATTAAATTGAATATCGATATAATTGGTCAGAGGATTTCTACATCCTTATCCACATATCTACATATAGTATTCTCAAAGTCTGTTACAAGTAAAACTTGTAGCATGATTCTGTAGTCATTTTCAATAAATAATCATGGATTGATGAAGAATTCGTGCTTTATACTCTAATCAAATAAAATCTAACACAAAATAAATTATAAAACATCTTTTAAAATGTAATTTGTGTCAAGATGAAAGAGAACTGGAGTTTAAATAATAAATGCAAATTTTCATAACACATCAAAAGGAAAATTTGAGTTGATTTCTTTACAGTGAAATGACTCCAACTAACTCAGAGATAGCAAGAATGAAGCATGGGTCAGTTAAGCTGATTGATCATCTTAAAATGATTAAAAAGAAAATCCTTTTGAATGAAATACAAAAGAAAGCTTTCCTTGTTTTTCACACCATTTTATTTCCTTTTCTCTTCTCTTCTAGATATAATCACATGAATTACAGTACGAAAATCAACAAATCTAAAATTGAGATCAACCTGTCAAATAATGCTTGCAAGACAGTTGGTATAGCAAGAGACCTTACACAAAAGTTTTGAGGTCCTCAATGGCAGAAGATCAGCCTGAAAAGTAATAGCATCACACGGCAGCTTTTCAATAGCTAATGATATACTCATTTGCAGCATGGGAACTAGAGATCTAGAGCATCCTCGTTAATTGCAATTTTCTGTTCAGTGGCTGATGTGACGTGCTAGGAGCAAACCTGATACACGAGAACATATCCGCAACTACAAAGGAGGGTACACATATAGACAAGGGGACCCAGTCATTAAATCTGGGAACACAGACATCAAGCAAAATTATGAAAAAGCTTGTCACCAGACTTACAGTAATTTTAGCAACTATCTTCTAATACCAGGGAGGTTATTCAGCTTTGCTTCACAAATAGGAACAGAAGTCAGGTGAAAATAAAAGATATGATTCACAGCTTGTGTGGTAGATTACATCTCTGCTCTACTTTTTCATTAATATATCTGTACCATTTATCACACGATTTAGAAGTTTCTGTCATTAGAGGCAAAAAATATTCCCCTGTCCTATTGATTTTGAGCTTATTTAAATGAAATTTGGGTAAATATGACAATGAGCCAGTTTAGAGCTAGGCCTTAAACAGTATTTTATGTTTGCTTATTCCTCTTGTTCTTCTACCGTTGCTATGAGAAATTGCCCACTGATCCAAGGAAAATACAACTTGGAGCTTCCCAGACCCAACCTGCACCCTAGAGCCACACCCAGTGACTCAGTCTAGTCCCCAAGGTAATTGACTCTAAAAAGTATTAGCCCAGTTTTGCCTTCAATGATGCTTTTTCTCAATCCCTACTTTCCAATTTTGCCCAAACTGAAGGAAACTGAACTTTAACATCAGATGCATAAAATGTATTTATGTAACAACCATTTATATTAAAAAATATTTAACTGGGTGACTGTATGAAATAGACACATAAGAACATACAGGTCAAGCTCAATAAAGCAGAAATCTTACATGTGTCCCCAGTCAGTTCTCAGAACTTAACTTTTATGTTGTCCCAAGGTTAAATGCTGACCAAATCCACTAACAGTGAAAGTAGATTAACTAGAAAAAGAAGTGTGCATGCATACATGCTTGTATGTGCACACACACATAATACACCTTTGTAAGATTTCAATATAATTTTATTTTTTGTGCATTCCCCCAAGATTTTCCTAAGAACATTTTAAAACATCTTCCCCAGACTTCCTAATAACCTTTTAATGAACTGACACGCACTGTACTTATATAAATTATGGAGTTGCTGAACCTAGAGTTAAAATTTGGTACATCTCAAGGGTATGAAATCAATCATTCTGATATTAATAACTGTCACCTATATGCCCTTTACATTGTGTTATTTCATAGTTCCTCCACCTTGATAAGTGTCATAGGTGACTTTGAAAGCCAGCACATTTTTAGACTTAACTTTTTCAATGTACTGTTCTAAGCTCAACATTTTTTTCTAGGGCAGTTATTTGTAGTTAAAAACACCTGGGGACACAGATCATTGAAATTATATAAATCAGGGCTGGAAATGAGAAGGAAAAGTGGGACTGCTCCCTAATATCAGGCTTTAGCTTTTGAGAATGCAGAAGGTAAAAGAACAGCCTGCCACAGAAAAGGTGTTTTGTTGGATGTTGAATAACCCCACAGACTCCTGTGTTGAAAGCCTGGTATCCATGGTGGCGCTACTGGGAGGTGGTAGAACATTTGAGTTAGGCCTAGTGGGAGGCCTTAGGTTACTAGGGGCATGCCTCCAAGGGGCTGTGGGCCATGGATCATCCACTCTGTCGGCTCCCTGGCTTGACATATGGACACTTACTTCAACTCATACTTGTACTCTGCCTTTGGTAGAGGTCTGTCCCAATGGGAATACCTAATCTTGGACTTCGATCTCTAAAACTGGTGAGCAAATTAAACTGCTTCCCTTTAAAACTAAGTTGCATTCAGTGTTTTGTTCGAATAACCTGAAGCTGGCTAATATAAAAGACAAGAAATAAAGAATGTGATGGGCAGAGTTGTAAGGTGGGCCTAAAGTTCAAGACATCTAATCAAGCTACTCAACCACTCAACAAATGTTCCTTGAGCAGCTAAAACTGATGTGCTCAAGGCTCAGGGCAAATTGTATGGCTATAGGTTTAGTCTCCTTTCCTTGAGAATGTACAAAAAATAAATATTAGCCTTTCCCAAAAAGTACTTTCAGGAAATGAAAGCTAATATTAATATGACACACAAAGTCAAGAAATATTTTTCTCTGTTCTGCATTCAGAACAGAGAATGTTCAAACCATTGTAATTGTAACTGAATGAAACTATAAATCTTATGAAGAAAATTTTCTTTCATAAAAGATAAAAGAATCAGGCTACATAGTTAAAAGGGAAAAAGTTCATATCAAGATATTAGTTTTCCTCTACTTGTACCTAGAAAAGAAAACTTACCAGGGAGTCTCAATCATCTGGAAGAAACCCAAAATCTAGGTTATAGTACAGTCTTTGTTTTCTGTCATACAGTTGACAGCTTATAAAGAGAGCCCAAGGCACACAGAACTTGTGAAAACCCGACATGGTAATATTAATATTCTGGCTCTGTACAGATCCAAACTTTTGTCAATCTCTCTCATTCCCCTAGCCCTTTCAGAATGACATTAGAATATTTTTTAATAAATTTTTGACTGAGCAATGAAAAACAGGGATAGCAGAGATTAAAGGGAAAGTTGAAAGTGAGACATTGAAATCTATAAAAAGTAGTTAAAATACCTTTCTCATTTTTTGATTCCTCACCCTCCCTAACATTCCTCCATGTGCAACTCACCTCCATGCATCCCTCTGGTTACTCCACCTGTTCCCTGGGTAGACCCAAACTTCACCACTGCTCCTAGAGTATTTATTTATTTATTTTTAAAGAGAGAAGGATAGTGAAAGAAAGAGAAAGAGAGAGAGCGGGAGGGAGACAAAGAGAGAATCAATTTTTATTGAGTTTTTCACATGGCTTTCGAGTGTACGTGGTGCTGGCATTTGAACCCCTGTACTCGCACATGCCGGGCAAGTGCTGTAACTGCCGAGCCACAGCTCCAGCCCTAGAGTTTATATTTATTAGTTGAAACTACACATCCTTTCATTCTTTTCATATCTTCAGAGCTCTGACTAAAGAACCCATGAAGGAATTTTGCATGGAACTTATTGAGGGTAGCCCATCTGTCTGTGAAAGTGAAGAAAAGCGTGGGTACAGAGGGAAGGCCCAGTGTTAGTCACAAAACGCTGCCCTGAGCAATGTGGCATGATACACGTTACACATGCACACAAAACACAGAAAGGTGCATGGTTACAGCTTCCCAGCTTGCTACCTCATTTTCACCCGGCACATAAGCACATGTAGAATCAGAAGTGGTTGATAAAGGAAGGCAAAATATTTCAGCAAAAGCTGGCAAAGTAAGAACCAGCTTCTCAGTGTCCCGAGAAGACCCCAACGATCAGTGATGCTGCTTCACTATGAAGTATTGATCCTAGCAACATTTCAAACCCTTGTTCTATAATTGAGAGGGGGTCTGACCTTGAGCAAACCAATTAATGACTTTAAGCCTCAGATTCCTAATCTGTGAAATGGGAGTAACAAAAAAATTCATTCTTTTCTTGTTAAAATTAAATGATAAAAAAATTATTGGATTAAATTTCGGTCTGTATCAATGTTAAATATTATTATTTTGCCATATGAGGTTATTAAATATGAAAACATTCAGAGTTCTTAATTTTATTTCAGTGCAGTAAAATAATTCATGCTTACAAAGGTTTTGAGCAATAGTAACATATTAAATAACATACAATTTCCTTTGTTTAACAAGGTAAAACAGATTTAATTATTTTAGTACCTAGATAAGAATGAGTTTTAAAAAGAGAAACACATAAGCAACACTGTACCTCCTCATTAGGTATACTGGACACCTCTGGGGAAATATATAATGTCTAAGATAGCTCACTAGCTAATTTTGCTAGAAAAGCAGAGTTACATATGATGGTAACACTAGGAGAACGGTAGAAACATCATTGCTGCCAAAATGAAGATTGATTGAATAGTTATGTGTCTATTTTCACAAGATATATTGAAGCCACTGTAAGGAATAATAATCCTAGTGAAAGTGAGAATCCATTGCAGTGTCTCATGAGATCTTGAAAAACTTAAAATCAAACATCTATTTGACATGAACTGTGAACTAGGCTGTGTGGAGAGGGAGGGGTACAATAGTAAATAACACATATATAATGTTATAGTCAGCTCTTTTTTTGCATGACCAAAAGACCTGAGAAGAACAATTAGACGAGGAAAAGTTTATTTAGCGGCTCACAGTTTCATAGGTCTCAATCTGTAGATAGCTGGCTCCATTCCTCAGGGTTTGAGGTGAAGCAGGTGATCATAATAATGTGGCAGAAGAAAGTAGGTCAGGACTTGACCACTAAGAAGCAGAGAGACTCCACTCACCAGATACAAATTATATACCCCAAAGGCATGCCCCCGATAACCCACCTCCTCCAGACAAACTCTACCTGCCTTCAGTTACCACTCAGTTAATCCCTATCAGGGGATCAATTTCCTGCCTAGGTTAAACTACCCATAACCCAATCATATTCTATACTTAAGGAACATCAAAGTGGTAGGGGTAATTCCATTTTTAAAGAACTATGATATAAAACAATAATTACAAAAAGAGATTAATACTACATGGTAGTAGATACCAAGATACAAAAGTGTTCTTCCACGGGAGCAAGCAAACATTGACAGGGACATGTACTGATTTGAACAGTGACCCCTCAAATTCATGTCCACCAAAAACCTGTGATTTTGATCTCAGTTGAAAATAGGGTCTCTGCATGTGTAACCAAGATAGATGTAAGTCATTAAAAGAGCATACTGAATTACGATGTATCTAAATCAAATCACTGCTATCCTTACAAGAAGAAACAGAGACATGGGAAAACCCAAGACTCACAGAGAGACGCTCATACTACAAGACAAGGAATGAAAAAAAGCTTTCTGAAATAGGAAAACCAAGGAAGAATTCTCTCTAGACCTCTGCAGGGAGTGTGACTCTACTTGATTTATACTGCTTATATAAATTTCTGCTGCATTAAGTCAATCAGTTTGTGATAATGTGTTACAACATCTTTAAGAAACCAATATAGAAGAGCTTCACAGCAAAATGTACTGGAGCTGTGTCTCAAGGGCTCTGCAGAGATTTTTGTTACGTAGATGAGAGGGATAAGGTCACTACAGAGAAGGAAACAGATGAGCAAATTCTGTGGGTGATGCATTGTGGCCTGTTTAAGGACCTGCAGAGGCTCAGCAGAGGTCAAAACCAGAGGTCCTAGATGGCAGGTAGTAGAGATGTCTGCTTTGCCCAGGGCTCTTTACAAAGAACCATTATCCAAGGAAATTGCTTCAAACTATAACTAAAAGACTGATCAAGGGTAAAAGCTATCTCTTTTATTGACTATTTACACAGACAACTTTGTATTCTCCTCAAAAGTGTTGATTCTCTAACACATTTTTGCTTAAACTTTCCACCTCCCGCTAACCCTGTTTTTTTCAATACAATGGATGCCAATTCAGGTCTTAAATGACTGAAGGTCCCCTTTTCAGGATATACTTCTCCAGTTTACTGCCTCAGCCAATAGATTAAGCCTGCTATACAGAAATCCATACCTGTACTGCAGCAATTTTATATCCCTTATTCAAGTTCCACGGAAGTCATGCCAATTAAGTCAAATTCAGCTTGGAAGGGTATTACGTAGGTAAAAAAAAGGAAATTGTACAGATCAGATAATATATCATAAGGACCTTGTTTTCCAAAATGTCAACACACAAGCTTTTTCATTCACGAAATGGTTTAAGCCAAGCTAAATAACACTGATTTCTCTAATCTAGCAAGACACCCTTCAGAAGGAACAGGGTTCCTCAAGGGTTTGAAGGAAAAGAAGTCATGAATTCCGGTTCCATCTCCCTACCTTCCATTTCCTTTTAGGTCTTGTTTCTCTTCTCAGATAAGATTTGAGGAAAACAACAAGACCAGAGGAACTTAAGAGTGAGAAAATAAATTATGGTGAGATTTAAGTATCTGGATTATGTAACTCACAAAGACATCTTTTCCTTTAATTATCTGAGAAATTTTTGAGGCTCTATAATTTGGAGCTTAAGAACAAATCCATCCTGGGGTTTTCATAGCTCACAGGGGACAGAGACTGAGCCTCCTGGCACAGAGAGCATCCATGTTGTACCTAGGAGAAGATAGATTGTTAGTATCTAAGATAATTATTTTATAGGTCCATGCTCTGGAAAACTTGACTTAAAATCTTTAGGAAAGGAATAACAACCACTAAAATAAGTCTCCAAAGCCTACTTTATATATTCCTCCACAAAGTCCCACCTGGCATTATTCTGACATCTTTGAAAGCTTGATAGAATTTGGCAAGTTTTTGCCTTCTTCAGGTAAATGCATTAAAAAAAATTCAGGGTCTTTGGAAGCAAAGGAAATAGGAGAAATATTTTCTCTCCGAATGAAATATAAAATTTCTACTGAGAATGGACCTATAGGTGGCTGTTAATTATTCTGTCATTGGAAAGCTCTAGTAGATGCTTGGCCTGTTGACATTTTAAAAATTAAAACATACCATATTGGAGATGCCTTGTCAGAAAATTCCACAGATGTGCTTTTTTTTCTTTTTCACCACTGTTTACACACTTGTCAGTAATATATTTTCTCTGTTGGACCCCTTGAGGAATGGCAGTTACAAAGAAATGAATTTAAAAAAAAATTCTATTTGAAGGTAAATTGCATCTTGATATGAGATCATCTAGGCTGCCCTCACTGCTTTCAGAAGAATCATCAAATCTCAATTTTTGCTCCTATCAATTAGTTCACTATCATTTCAAAAAACAAATTACAGATATTCCGTGGCATCTTTACACTGCTTGGGACAGAAGGCCAGAGATGCTGATCTTCACAATTCCTCTTGCCAGGAGAGTGCTCGACTTCCTCTCCATTCCCATGTGTACTTTGAAAGTGCTGTGTTGGTTCAGGAGGTCGAAGGTTAGAGGTCATTCATGGGAGAATGTGGAGATGGAAAAAGATTATTGCAGGACAGTAAAACATGTTGTAAAAACACAGCAGCAGGAAGACCAGAATTGGAGTGAGCCCAAGCACATTTAGAAGTTTTTAGCCATCTATGAAAGAGTACCAGATTGAAAGAATAGGAAATAGGAGCCTTTTTGATTTAAAGTTTTAAGTAACCCTAAAAGACAGAGAACTCACTAAATCAGAGTCACCTAGGCATAATTTAAAATAACAAGCATGCCAGACAAAATTGTAAGGAAATTCATTAAAAATATTCCCTTACAGAGGGAAAAAACATCAAACATTTAATATTCCTTCCTCTTTTCCCTTTTTCAAAATCATGTAAAATAAGTGAGAATTAATTTGTAATTAGTGAATATAAAAGAGATCAGTTATATCTTTAGTGCTTCATTTCAATTATGATGTGATACTATTAAGGTTTAATTATTACTAGGCTTTGCAATTAAAAGTTCATTTAGTTGCAAGTTCATTTATATAAACCCACACAAAAATACACAAATATTAATGCTCATAGGTCTTATTATTTAATGATCACCAGGTCTTCCTCCCTTTAGCTGGACAACCTGAAAAGTTCCACAGGTTCCTGTCCTCTCTGGTTGAACATCTACCTTTCTAGCTGGAGGGAGGCTATGGACCTCCCTCCCCAGACGAGCTCCCTGGAGGAAATAAAATAATAGTATGTAAGCTAACTTTTCTATATTTCTGCTGTTATTTCTCAGGTGTTTTGACATTTAAAATGATGAAATACCTGTGAGCCAGAGTTGTGAGATTCACAGCATCGAAGCAGGAGAAGCATGAGAGAATGAACAGACAAAAGACAACTGTAAAGATAGAAACTGAAAACCAGAAAATACTGGGAATACAAGTGACAAATAAAAGCACATATAAATCTATAAATAAACTAAACACATCAATAAGACAGTGGAGGTGGAAAGAAGTATTATTGGAGGGTGTTATTTTTGTGTCCTTTTTGCTGAGCTAAATCTAATTTTTCAAACCAACCTTCTTACTATTTTGTTAGAATTTGCAGTGAGGTCTGTCTCTATCCCTGACCTTCACAGTAGTAAGGTAAATCTCTAGGCATCATAGCTCGGAATGCAGATGTAACCCTCAACGTCTTTGTGATATCTCGGAGGGAGACCCAGGAGCTCTTTGAGCCGTCTCATCTGTGCCCAGGAGTGAGGATACACCTGCATTATTTCCCGAATACAAGTACTCTTCTTGTTCTCTCTCATAACTCTTGAAAATGCCTTCCCAGATCTTTCAACCTGCCAGATTCTCCCTGGTTAAGATGCTTTTCCTTCCTACTCACATTCCTGCTGGGGTCTTTGGCACCTGATGATCCATCCAGATCTGTCTGGACTCTGGAATTCTATTCTCCATGACAATCTCACAGTCTCCAGGTTTATTCCTGTCCTGCTATCAAATGAATCTTGGTAAGTTTGAAAGAAGGGATAAATATTTGCATTCCTTTAGAAAGATGGTGGAAGGGATGCCAAAGTATCGTATAGAAATAAAATATGTTGTATGACAGAAAATAGTCACATTTTGGAAGGAAAAAAATCTGGCTGGCTTTTTTTTCCCCATTAATTTCGTGCATTTTTTTTAAATATTATATTTCTTAATCTAAAATGCAAAAAAATGCAATACAGTTAACTGAGTCCTTTGCATTCTAAAATTTTACAAAAAGACTAAGAATAAATATAACCTAATTCCAGATTAGGGCAAAATTTAGTCTTTTTTTGTTTTTTTTTTTTGCTTGAGGGATCACTACATAAAGCTCAAGATGACAGGAGAAAAAAATTAAATATCTATCCAGAAATTTTCATCCATATTATCAAGAAATGCACTTAATTATTCAAATGAATTAACAAATAGGAACTTCAGATCATTGGCTGTCATTATAAGAACTATCCAAGCTTTCAAAAAGATTTAAATTCTTCACTGCAATTGATTCTCTATTTTTCCATTGGTAGTGAAATTCACAAAATGAAAACGGCCTGTGTACCTATATTTTAGGAAGAGTAAAAAAAGGGTCAAGGGTCAGGGGTTGAAGGTGGAGGTGGGAAGAGCAACCACATACCAGTCAGCAGTTTTCATGGATTAACAGGAATCCCAAATGATAATGTGGGTGCTGTAGACTGCAAGCTGAGGACCAAAGACTAGTTCCTATACTCGATTTAGATCCAAACTATTCCTGAGGTTAATACAGTACTAGAAAAGACCCAATGCCATATCCTTCAACACACACTCCCTGAAATGATCTTTATTAGTAGCAACTTTGGGAAGTATTCCATCCACAGTATTTTAGCTATGAGTGATGACCAAAGCTAAGAGCATTTGTTGTTGTTCTCTTTCCCTTTATAGTTCTTAATCAACACTGCCTCTACTCCTCCTTCTAACTTAATTCTGTAAAGCTTAATTTTATGATATAAGAAAAACTAAATTATATATAAGATGCTAGTCATCTTTATTTCACAAGTGACGCATGCCTAGGTGTGTGTATAGAGACTGATCATTATTTCATTCGTTAAGGAATTGATTGGCACTAATAATTGGCATTCTATTTCATTTCCCCATTTAAAATACCTGGGGGAACATGTAACTTTAAAAATGTTATCCCTTCCACAAAACAATAAAACTTGTAGTCTTTTATTATTCCAGTATTGCCACACAGTTATCATCCTTTCAACATTTTTTAAAATGGGTGCATGATCTATGAATAATACAAACTGTCTGAGGTTAAAAAATCAC
Source organism: Aplodontia rufa (assembly GCA_004027875.1). Lineage (NCBI taxonomy): Eukaryota > Metazoa > Chordata > Mammalia > Rodentia > Aplodontiidae > Aplodontia > Aplodontia rufa. The sequence goes on along the minus strand of PVKS010010445.1, from coordinate 12,777 downwards.
ATTATTCTGAGCACAGCTGTATGATTGCTAGCAAATATTTTCCAGTATCTTGTCACTGAAATACAGCATACAAGTTAGCTATTGTGTAACGCATATGCCATGAGAGAACCTAATGTTCACAGGTTTTGAAAATATAATTTCTAACTTCAACAAAATAGAAATGAGATACCTATTTTCAGAGTATAAATTTCATTCTAGAATGCTGACAGAGTGACAGATATTAAAATGGGTCTCCTATTCCAAAGTGACAGCTGAGGCTAACATGAAACTTTTAAAGTCAGGACAAAATCTATGAAGATATTGCCAATTTGCCTTTTTTTTTTCTTTTTCTTTTTGTCTTTCAATAAATTTTGCATGGAATGCTTCTTTTGAATTTTTGATATATTTTAAATTCAAAGTATAATAAAATTATTCTTTAATTTTATGGTAAATGAATTTTATTTTCCCATTTTCAAGGAGGCAGGTTGCAAAAGGAAAAAAAAAAAGTGTAACAATAAGGCTACCGATTTTTCAACCCTTCTTTCAGCTCTGCTACTCCACACCTGTGTGCATCCTCTCTAATCTCAATCATCAGTGAAGAAGGCCTTCATTCTACATTTTACAGATGAAACTGTTCTCAGAGATATTATGTTCTTTGCCACCAACTCATGAGTAGGAAGTGATAACACCAAAATTCTATCTTAAATCTGATACCAAGCACATGGTTCTTTTGCTTCTAATTTCTTTGTTGCTTTTAGTAAATATAGTAACTCAACAATTAATATGTGTATGAGGATTCATATTATGCCTTAAATTACACACACAAGTAAGAAAAACCTGCCATAAGAACAGTTAGATCTTTTGAATACATTCAGTACAAGTTTAAATGTTAAAATGTATTTAGTTTTAAATTTCTAAATACTACTGACCTTTATTTACTTTTATTCTGTAACTAGAAATTTACATATCATCCTACAATACAAATTAACTTTGATCCAATCATTTAATACATTTCGAATGTAGATGGCCTTTTTAAACATAAAAATGTATAAAGCCTCACATTATAAATGAATAAAATATATCACTTATAAAGCTCACCTAATCAAAAATTATTCAGATTTCCTTTTCCAGGATATTATCTTTAGGCAAATGTCGTCCATCAACTTGAGCAGGGCTCTGCTAATAATTACTTATGATCTCTATTTAATGGTATAATATATTGCATTATAATTTTAAAAAAATTATTTCCAGACAAGATGACTACATATTTACAGACATTTGAGTTCCATTTTCCATTTACTCCAGCATATATACTAAAATAATAACCACATACATGTTTTCCAAATATATATGTTTGGAAAGTGTTTGTTTTATAATATATATATTTTGTTTGCATATATGTTTTGGTTTTTTATTTTTGAGTTTGGAAAACTACATATATTTGCAAAAATATAAAGATATAGAGACAGATGGATATATTTATATATACATTTTTAAATTTGAATTGGTGTCAAAATCAAAATATAAAAATCAACCCAGTATCAAAACCTAGGGAAGTACATTACCATCAAATTGACAGGAGACCACAAAGGTAAACTGTATTACTATCTTGCAATTTTCCTTTTCCCCCTCTAAAGCAAAAACAACAGATAGGCAGACACTAGATTTTGACCCACTATGCAATACTTTGGAAAGAATACAAAGTCATCTTATATTAAATCCACAGCCACTCCTACCGCATTATAAATCCATAAATAGACATGTCTCCTTCAGTGAGTCTGAATATACTGTGGAACATTTCTCAACATCAGGGAGTACCCACTCTATGAAGACTAATTCTCTCTTCAAAACGTCTATTTGCACAAGAGTTCAAAAGAAAACTTCAGATAATGTTTGCATTGTTCCCTCAAGGAAAATCCAGAGCACAGAGCTTCCATTAAATTAGATGAAATAGTCAGGCTAAAGGGAGATTCAGAGAAGACATTCACAGACACAAAAGCCATAAAGAGGAATATTCTAAGAGGCATTGGAAGAGCTAATTCTGTAGATATGCAAATGGCTAAATAAAAGACAAAGTTAAATTTTTAGTTGAACACTTGAAAGGACAAAAAAGTTCAATACATCAAGAAAGTGTAGAGTATCTATGGAGAAGAGATGTCTGAGTTCAAGTATACAGTTACAAAATGATAAATGCTTACTGAGTCTTAAACTAATAAAGGGGATATGTATATTGTCATATTATGGCAAAAATTAAGAGGCTTACACATAAATAGTAATTCACTAATCTGTGGAAGAAAAATAAATTGATTGTATCCTTGTCTGGAGATTACCAAGGAATATTAACTTACAGAGAATTAAAGGGAAAATGTGACATATATTAAGAGTTAAACCTTGAATTTCAGTTACAGAAACGCAAATGAAAATTCATAAGTTTAAGTACTCAAGAATAAACCAAGTAAATGAAACTCTTAAATCTCATTCCTACATTAAATAGAGAATGAGAATCTGAAGCCTATTTAGTTAACAAACACACAATTGAAAATGTTAAAAAAGCAAAACCCCTAAGGAATATTAATATATTTAAAATAATAGTTTTGTCTGAAACATAATAAATCCAGCCATTTCAAATTCCTTTATTAAAAACAATCTTTGAGAGCATCAAAAGAGAACCTTGAGAATGGGAGCAAATGGCCTGTTATGCCTCTGACAGGGGACTAATATCCAGAATATGCAAAGAACTCATAAAACAGAACACCAAAAACACAAATAATCCAATCAATAAATGGGCTGTGGAGCTAAACAGAAACTTCTCAAAAGAGGAAGTTCAAAAAACCAATAAATTTATGAGAAAATGTTCTACATCACTAGTAATCAAAGAAATGCAAATCAAAATTTCACTAAGATTTCATCTAAAGTCTAAACTAAAGTCTGACTAAAGTCAGAATGGCAAAAACGAAGAACACAAACAATTATAAATGCCAGAGGGGGTGTGGGGAGAAAGGAACACTAACACACTGCTAGTGAGACTGCAAACTAGTATAGCTACTCTGGAAAGCAGTGTGGAGACTCCTCAAATAACTAGGGAAGGAACCACCATATGACCCAGCTATCCCACTATTGGGTATTTTCCCAGAAGAGCTAGAATCAGCTTATTACAGAGACACAGCTACATCAATGTTTACAGCAGCTCAATTCACAATAGCTAAATTATGTAAACAACCTAGATGCCCTTCACTGGATGAATGGATCCAAAAACTGTCAGATCTCAATCATATATATATACACACACACATACACACACAGTGGAGTTCTACTCTACTTTGCTATTAGAAAGAACAGTATCATGGCTTTTGCAGGTAAATGGATGGAAATGGAAAAAAATGTTCAGTGAACCATACCAACCACAGACTGAAAGGTTGAATGTTTTCTCTCATATGTGAAAGCTAGAGTAAATCATAAAATAAAAGTTAGTCTAGTTTATTTAATAGCCACACCAAATTTGAAGTGACGCATAACCTGAGGGGACTATAGCTATCAAGGGGTTGGGGGTTTAGAAAAGGAGGGAGGAAAAAGGAGGATGTTCAATACTGTAAAGTATACTTGATGCCCAAGAGAAACCCAAATTTACTCAGTTAGACATATAAATCTAGCAATTTCGATGATTAAAATATATGTATATGGTCTTTTATAACTGTAACAAGTGGGTATTTCAGAGGAGATATGATATTGGAGAGTTGGGGAAGATGAGGGTGGGAATGGTGGTGATCTTGTATAAGGATTGAATTTAACCTACTTTGTCACATATGCATGTGCAAAAGTAAAGCAAAGAATTCCTTCATTATGTAAGATAATGTTGAACCAATAAAAAATAAAAGAACAAAATGATCTTTAATAAAACCATGTTTTAAAAATATGTAAAGAAAAGGAATAAAAGCTCAATGGCATTCTCTATATAAAATTTACTTTTAAATATTTGCAGTGGTGGTGGGATGTGGCAAAGGTGTTAATTAGCTTCACTGTGGTAATTATTACAGAATATGTGTTTATCAAAAAATGATATTGATGCAGGAATTTTGAGATGAGGTTGGATTTTCTGCTCCTCCTGGCGAATGGAGTTTGGGCCAACTAAATACAGATTCCAACAACCGAAATAGCCTGTTTCTAGTGTTTGCAGCTATTCCCAGTTAACACTGTGAATTTGGACTGGCCACAGATCTCTGTGGCCAAAATAGTGTTAGCAACTAACATAGCTAAAAGCTGGGGTGTCCCTGCTACTCTTGAGTAGTGCATTGAAGCTCTTGGTGTAGAAATACACCCCGGGAATTGGCAATCTCTTCTTCTGGGATCTTGTCTTGCAAATTTGAAGAATAAAATCGACTGACAACCAGGGAAGGGATGAGTAAAAGGAGTAGGATTTATTTAAGGAAGAAGAGCAAAGTCTCTGCAAGGCGGAGGGGTTCCTAGAAGCAGGATCTCATGTGTGTTAGGCCAGGGTTTATATTAGTTAGGGTATGACCCTTGATTAAGATTCATGTAAAGCAGGCTTTGAGAAAAGCACCAATATCATTGGTTAAACTCTATGTAAAACAGGTATTGAAACTAAGCACCAAAACCATTGGTTGCAATCTATGAAAAACAGGTACCAAATCTTTCTTAGTACCCATCTGTGTCCACCCCCACTTCTTAATTTTCCCCACCTCTGGAACAAAGGAGTTGGTACCACAGATAAGCTTATGGTCTTTTGCATTTGAGGGCTCTAAGCATGCCTGTTAATTGCTCTTTACTGGCTAGCTTCTAGGTGTGGTTGAATGGGGCCCATTGTCCTGAATACCTAGCCATTTTACTGTCTCTCATAATCTGGTTCAATATTATAATGAAATATGATTTTTCTTTTCAGTTGTAACTCAATAAAGTTGAAAAATGTAAAGAAATTACCTAGTAGCAAGCAGTTGATTAACGGGGGACAGGGAAAAAAACTACATACTAGGGCTAAGAACAGCATAAAATCTTCCAGTTTGGGACAGGAAATGCATTTTTCTCTTCTCCCTGGCAAAATTCCACTAAAATTATGATAGTCTTTTTCATGAAATGATTTACAGGAAATGAACCACATGTGTACAAGACCTTTCAATAGATTTATCACAGAATGAAAGATTGTAGAAGCCTTGTGAAAAATAGCATGGAAATGTCACAGTGGTCTGGCAGGAAGCAGCATTTTCTGCAAAATCCCAGTGGCTGGCACATGCCTAACAAAGGAATCCAATGAGATCACAGGGTACAAGTTCATTCAGAGTCCTGTTAATCACTGTGCTGGTTGTCTGCTCATACAAACTTTCAACTTCTCTGCTCACCCCTTCCTGCATTCTTTACATGTTATTCTGGAAAAAAAAAATACTCCAGAGAGTTTTGTTTCCAACAAAACAAAACACAGAAAAAAAAAAAAGTAGAAACACCTATACTAAAGAGATTCTCAAAGTTTATCATAGTTTATGTGTATGAAAATTGTCACCGATAAGTAAATATCATCAAATTACACTTAGATAAGCATGTTCTTGTATAAAAACAATAACTATATCATTCAGTTATAAATAATAATAAATGTTCTTCAAGTCAGCACAAAGTTAAAGCATAATTCAAAATTCTAAATCAAAGCAAAAGTATTGGAAGAGAATGGTTCATAAGCCTTGAAACTTTTGAACAATACATTTCATATTTGTTGCGTAACCGTGATGATAGTGTTAGGCAGTAGCTAGCGATGAACAGTGAAATGTTTGACAAGGCCACAGATTTACTATTAAAGTTTTCTTTAAGCTACTGCCAAGGAAGATAAGCTATGGAAAACATGAGTATGCAGATGTTGAGGATAAATTAAAAAAAAAAAGAGTTAATAAGGAGGGGGATGTTATAAGACTCTCTTGACAGGACCCATAAAAGTTGAGCTAAAATGAGAAGCTATCCCACCAGGCATCTCCTACTAGCTCAGAAGGGGATATTCTTTAATAGCAGCAGGTGCACTGTGGTAACTTTTGATTGTTATTGATCCCAAACCCCATATTAACATGGGATTGCCTTGTAGATGGATCCTCTCTAAATAGGATGGCCACCATGACAGTTCCAGAGAGGACCAATTAAGGTCAAAAACTCCAGTGCTGGACATGAAGGAGGAGTTGAACACCTGATTGGCAAAGGCTGCTGAAGGACGTCCCAATTTTCAAATCAACCAATCAATAAATTTGGAGACAGCATTTTTCTCCTTTGTCACTTTCTGTGCAGAGACAGCCCACTCTCTCTGCCTCTCTTGAGAGCGCTTTCTGCTTGAGCATTATTTTGCTTTTACTTTACTTTCACCTCTCTTTCACTTAAAATAAAATTATCTTTTGGTTTCTGGCTTTAAATTTTCTTTTGCTGAAACACAAGAACCTAGGTTTGGAGTTTTAGTTCCCTGCTTTCCTGTGACAATATCAGTTTGATGGAAGTCAGGTCCCTGTCCCTCTGAGATGAAGAATGAAACTGAGGGACACCATGGCATGCATAGGAGACAGATTTTTAAGAAAATAATAGAAAGCAGAGCACACTTCCCCCAAAGTGGTGATGTGGAGTTTTTGAGATGAGGTTGGACTCTCTGCTCCCACTGGTGAATGGAGTCTGGGCCCACTACAGATTCCAGCAGCTAAAATAGCTCGCTTTCAGTGTTGGCAGCTATTCCCAGTTAAAACTGGGAATTTGTGCTGGCTGCAGGTTTCTGAGGCTGAAATAGTGTTAGTAGCTCTTCAGCTAAAAGCTGGGTATTGCAGCTCTTGGAGTGGTGGAAATTCACCCTGGGAATTTGGCGCCAATCTTCTGGGTTCTTGTCTCATGAATTCGAAGAATAAAATCCACCGACAACCATGGAAGGAGAGGTAAAAGGAGTAGGATTTATTTAAGGAAGGAGAGCAGAGACTCTGCAAGGTGGAGGGCTACCTGGAAGCAGGACACCATCTAAGGGAGGTTAGGCCGGGGTTATATTGATTTGGGGTATGAGCATGATTAACATTCATGGAAAGCAGGCACTGAGAAATGCATCTACATCATTGGTTGAAATCTATGCAAAGCAGGAAGCAATTCTTTCCAAGTTCCCATTTGTGTCCAACCTGCTTCTAGTTCTCCCACCTCTGGGACAAAGAAACTGCTCCCACAGGTGAGCCTCATAGTCTTTTTGCATTTGAAGGCACTGAGTAAGCCTTGTCTGTGGCCCTCTACTGGCTAGCTCACAGAGGGGGCCCTTTGTCCTGACTCCCTAGCCATTTCACTATCTCTCCTAAAACTATCTCAGAGGGAAAAGGAGGCCTCACAGGCCTGAGGTGCTGGTGTGTGTGATTAGCTCTTTTTATAGTTTATTTCTTTCTTTTTAAAGAAAGAGGGAGGACGAGAATGGTGGCTTTAGCGGTTATCATGCTTGCCTGGAATGTGTGAGGACCCAGGTTTGAAACCCAGTACCACATACAAAACTAAGTGTTGGAGAAACAACAGCCAGATGAAAAAATAAAATAAAATTGTTTTGCTCTTTCTCTCTAACTCTTCTCACTCTCTTCCTCACTATCTCTTAAAAGAAAAAAAGAGAGAGAGTGAGAAAGAATCAATTTATTTTTTCATCTTCTTTGTGTTTCTCCAACACTTGGTTGTGTATGTGGGGCTGGGGTTTGAACTCAGGTCTTCTCACATGCCAGGGAAGAGCTTTGACCACTTTAAACACAGAAGTTCCAGTCTTTGATCTGTGCCCAGAATTTTCTTTTAAAAGATAGAGAGGGAGAGTGTGAGAAAAAGAGAATCAATTCTATTTATTTTCCCATCTGGCCTTTGTTTCTCCACATTCAGTTGTATATGTGGTACTGGATTTGAACCAGGGTTCACCCACATATCATGTTCCAGGCCCCCAGGAGCATCTTTATCAGTAGAAGGTCTGTCTGTGTTCCAGGAACAACTTTTGTTAAGAAATATAGCAACTTTGTTTGTTAGCATGGGGATGTTAAGTTGATGTGCATATAATTATCAGAGCAACTAGGCTCTGATCTTTGCTCTCTTAAAGAATATGGACCAATTTTCAACCCAAAATTATCAATCCAAAATTCCAAATACACAGCCTGAATTTTTCACCCTGGCTAATACCTCATGCTTTGAATGAGGCTTATTTTAAAATGGACAAGTTTTCCTTTTCCTCTTCTCCCTCCCCACCTTCCTAACCTGGAGGCAAGGAATAAGATTATCTTTTCCCATCCTAGGCAAACTAATCTGTATCTGAGACTTTGACGGATGGCACCAGAAGATCCAAGGAATGGTTATATCCCCAATTAACAAGTGAATTTCAACACCCTACCAAGGCACACCTGGGACCTTTCCTCAAGGCACATCTGGAATTTAGGCAGTGAATAACTTCTTTAGAAACCCACCCTTCCCCATTATGGTAGAAGCACACCCTCTGGTACCAAAATCCCTTATGCTTTTCCTTTGCTAGCAAAACCATCAACCTTCTTTTCCTTTGTCTCAAAACTGTGTCCTCATTAAATTAGAATCTTTGACAATGACTAGCTTTCTGTAATAGCTGAAATAAAGTTATTCACCTAGTCAGGATTAGCTGTCTGTTAGGTATGAGAGAAGGATAAAATCTCAATGATTTAATATTTTTTTTTAATTTCCTGTCTCACAAACAGATGAATCACAATGATTGGTAACTGATCTTCTATCTTGTGATTCTTCATCGATTCAGGCCTCAGAATCTTCTTTTGGGGCATTTAAATCCTTTTGGACAATGGAAAAAGACCAAGATTGACAAGGGAGATGAAGCTTTTATTGGTCCTGTCTAGAATCATCTACCTATGCAAATTTTCATTCTATTAGTCCAACTCACATTATTTCACTTTTATTAGAAAATGAAATCTAATCTCTGTGCTTAGTAGGTACGGAAAATTCTGTTGAAAATAAACTAAATTCTGATAAAGGTAGGAGAGAGAGAGAAATAAGATTTAAAATGCCATCAGTAATTACTCATTTAAAAAAAATCACTCATCAGTGTAGGCACCACCTTCCTTAATAAGACTCCCATAGAACAAAAATTAAAGCCAAGAATAAATGAGTGGGATGCCATTAAACTGAAAAGTTTCTGAATAGCTAAAGAATTAATCAAGAGAGAGAGAACCAACAGAATGGGAGAAAATCATGGCCTGCTATGCCTCTGACAGGGGACTAATATCCAAAATACACAAAGAACTCAAAAACTGAACACCAAAAACACAAACAATCCAATCAATAAATGAGCTGTGGAACTAAACAGAAACTTCTCAACAAAGGAAGTTCAAAAAGCCAATAAATTTATGAGAAAATGTTCTACGTCATTAGCAATCAGAGAAATGCAAATCAAAACTTCATTGAGATTCCGCCTCACTCCAGTAAGAGTGGCAAAAAAAAAAAAATGAAGAATATGAACAATAACAGATGTATGAGGGGTTGTGGGAAGAAAGGAGCACTAATACACTGCTGGTAGGACTGCAAACTGGTATAGCCACTCTGGAAAGCAGTTTGGATACCCCTCAAAACCTAGGGATGGAAGCACCATAGGACCCAGGTATTCCACACCTAGGAATTTTCCTAGAAGAGCTAGAATCAGTATACTACAGAAACACAGTTACATCAATGTTTATAGCAGCTCAATTTACAATAGCTAAACTATGAAACCAACTCAGATGCCTGTCACTGGATGAATGGATCCAAAAACTTGTATACACACACACACACACCACACACACACACAATGTAGCTCTACTCTGCTGTTAGAAAGAATGATATCATGGCTTTTGCAGGTAAATGGATAGAAATGGAAAAAAAATCATGCCAAGTGAAATCTCAAACACAGAGACTGAAGGGCAGTATATTTCCTCTCATATGTGGAATCTAGACTAAAACCTAAGATAGGATGAAAGTTAGCTATGTTTGATTAATAAAATTACCAAAGTTGAAATTTCACATAATCTAGGGGCACCATAATTATGATGGTCCGGGGAGAAGGGAAGGAGGGTGGGGAGGGATGCAAAAGGGTTATCAATATTGTTAGGTACACTTAACTCCCATGAGAAGCCAAATTATACTCTTGCAGGCATATAAACTCAGAAATTTTAATAATTACTATATATATGTATATGCTTATTTCTATCTACAGCATGAGGATACTACAGAGGAGATATGAGATTAGGGAATGGATAAAGACAGGGAGATCCTGGACTAGGATCTGGCTTAACTTACTTTGTCAATATCTATATATGTATGAATATGAACAATGATTACTTCTAATATGTAACACTATATTTAAAAACAACAACAACAAATGACATGACAAAATGACTCTACAGTCAGCCTATAAATTAGAAATGTGTTAAAGTTTGCAGAAAATTGTAACCCAATATTACAAATTTCAAAATTGGGCAACTTCTTCCATTTTCCAAATATTAGATTATTTTTTTCAATTTTCACAAAATAAGTTATTCAATCAATTTGCATAATTTTCATTTTATCGTAGATGATGCAGTAAAGGAAGGGATAACTTTACTTTGCAAGGTCTTAAGAACAAGAATTTGATGAAGTGAAGCTTGTTTGTAATAGAGTCTTGTTGAATATTTAAAAAAATTTTGATGACTGTTGGGTATTCCCCTATGGATATCAATATAACCAGAAGCAATTATTTGGGACAAGTATTATTGTCCAATATGTTCTGGAGAAATTAATCTCTGGAAATCTAATAATGATGTTACCAATGTTACCTTGGAGGTAAAAGATTTATAGCAAATTCTTAAAATGGAATCAGGCATAATGAGGCAAATGCCTTGGTGGAAGGGATTACATATTGTTTGCACATTAAATAAAGCAACTATTATGCTTGTGCAATAGGAGGACAAAGTACTCAAGTGGCTGGACTTCAAACCCTATAGGTATGTCTTACAGGATATCCCTCTTTTTGAAAGGATGGCCTAAGGAAATGATTCTTTTAAGACCCTGTCATTAGTACTCTCAGAAGCAACGGGCCTGAGGCAAGAGCCCCCAAAGATCATCCAACCTCCTTCCCTTAGAACGGCATTCCTCTCTAAGTGGTGGGAGGCAATTGGCCCTTCTTGGGAAATATATCTGGATGACAGGAAAGCTGAAGCTTTGAGAAGATATCTAATCAAACAGCACTTGCCATAGCTAGCTGGTATCTGGTGGTATTATGGAGAGCCTCTGCTTGAGACCCTACCTGACAATTGGAGTGGAACCTGTACTTTGGTTCAATTTGTTATCCCTTACACCCTGGCATTTCTCAGACAAAATCAATCCCAGTTCTCTGGGAAAGAAGGGAATCTTTCTTCCCTGAGATCATTTGATCCTTCATGTTTATAAAGATACTTGGAATTCTTCTAGAAGTTCCTAATGAATTAAATGCCAGGAGTCAGATAACAGCAAAAAACAATGCTTTAGATGGTCCATGATAATTAATTGTATTGATAATTGACAAAAGGTTAATAATACACAATAGAGATTAAAAGAGAGCTAAATATTATCAATAAAATAATATGGAAAGGACTGATGGCATTAATTATTATCTCAGTAACTGTTGTATAGGGGTTTACAACTATAATTAGATGCATAGAAGATTTTATTCAAAGGCTGACAGCTCACTGAACAACTTTTTGCCAGCTACAGGTTAAAATAATCCTCCTCTATTAGATATAGTTGAACATAAATGTTTAAAGATCAAAACTTGAAGACAGGAGTTTATGTGGATTAGATAAGAGGGGGGGAAATTGTGAGATTTACGTTTCCTATCAAAGTTAAATCTATAACAATATAGGCATATCTACTGTAATTAAAGTTTGGAGCCATCTTAGTCAGGGAACCATGAAGCTAGAAGGAAGCCATGTTTAAAACTCCCTAACAGGGATCTTATTACACCAGTACCCACTGAACTACTTCCTGCTTCCTATAATCACCCCTTTCTAGTACCCACTCCATCTTGCATTAGCGAATCTTATCGACTGTACCCCTGAGCTCCTCCAATTGGAGTGAAAGGAATGATTCCATCTGGATGGAGATAAATATCCAAGGATTCACTGTGCACATGCATGCTTCCAAATCCCCTTTGATATTGTATCTTCCTGCATGAGTAGAGTCTGTCCTGCTCCCCTACCTCTGGCCATGGTTTGTTTTATCACACACCTAGTATTTCTAACACAAATCAGAATGAATTGTTTAGGGAGGTCCAATGCCTTCCAGATGATGATTAACAGATTAACTCCTTTTCCAAGCAGTAGTGGGGCAGAAAGGATGTCATAATCAAAACAATGGCTGAGAAACAGAGGACAGAGACCTGATTAAATCAGGGTACTATTCCAATGCATTACTTCTTTCATAAAAATTAATAATTGTTCTTATGAAATACCTGTCTCCAATCTATAGGATACCAAGAACCCCTTGTAAAGTAGACTTCCTTCCTTTCCCATGAATACACTTAGGCATTTATGTCCTATCAACTCATAAGTTTATTTAATCAATATTTCAGCCAATAATCCTCCATTGTACTTTTGTATAATCTCTGGATTCAAAATTTCTAATATCAAGAGCTCTGAGCTGGAGCCGTGACTCAGCAGTTGGAGCATTTGTCTCATGGGCATGAGGACTTGGGTTTGAACCCCAGCACCACATATACAACTTTTGGAAAAACAAAGGCCAGATGAAAAAACAAACAAAATTGATTATCTCTTTCTATATCACTTTCTCCCTCTCTTTAAAAAAAAAAAA